>CM074492.1:9508871-9547330 GCA_037389245.1 Oryzias sinensis
TCTTCCTTTGGCCATCTTATTATTCCTGCAGGGTATCTGATAACTGGCAGTGCGTAGCTGTTTATTGCCCGGGTCTTATTTTTGCCATTGAGCTGGCTTCTCAGGACTTGCCTTACTCGTTGGAGGTATTTAGCTGTTGCAGCTTTCCTCAATGCCTGCTCGAGGTTGCCATTTGCCTGCGGAATTCCAAGGTACTTGTAACTGTCCTCGATGTCTGCTATTGTTCCTTCTGGGAGTGAGACCCCTCCTGTGTGGACTACCTTGCCTCTCTTTGTCACCATCCGGCTGCATTTCTTGAGCCCGAATGACATCCCAATGTCAGTACTGTAGATCCTGGTGGTGTGGATCAGGGAGTCAATATCACGCTTGCTCTTAGCATATAGCTTGATGTCATCCATTTAGAGGAGGTGACTGATGTTGGCCCCATTTCTGAGTCGGTATCCATAGCCAGTCTTGTTGATTATTTGGCTGAGGGGGTTTAGACCTATGCAGAACAGCAGTGGGGACAGAGCATCCCCTTGGTATATCCCACATTTGATGGATACTTGTGCAAGTGCATTGGCTTCAAGGGTGGTTTTCCACAGCTTCATTGAGTTTCCTATGAAGGCTCTTAGAGTCCTGTTGATGTTGTACAGCTTCAAGCATTCAGTGATCCAGGTGTGTGGCATTGAGTCATAGGCCTTCTTGTAATCAATCCAGGCTGTGCACAGGTTGGTGTGTCGTGACTAGTCTTGAGCGACTGTTCTGTTGAACTGGAGTTGGTGTTTGGCTCCTCTGGAGTCTCTACCAATGCCCTTCTGTGTGTTACTCATGAATTGATCCATGTGCCTATTTATCTTGGTTGCAATGATGCCTGACATGAGCTTCCATGTTGTGGAGAGACAGGTTATTGGCCGGTAGTTGGATGGGACTGCACCCTTTGAGGGATCCTTCTGGATCAGGATAGTTTGCCCTTCCGTTAGCCATTCGGGGTGAGTCCCATCTCTTAGCAGTTGGTTCATTTGTGCTGCCAGGAGCTCGTGGAGTGCGGTAAGCTTCTTTACCCAGTAGGCATGTATCATGTCAGGGCCCGGTGCTGTCCAGTTCTTCATACCTGAGACTCTGTCTTTGATGTCTGCCACTGTGATGGTTACTGGATTCTGTTCAGGGAGGTTGCTTTGTTCTTTTCTCAGAGAGACCAGCCACTGGGCATTGCTGTTATGTGCTGTCTCTTTCTCCCATATACTTTTCCAGTACTGTTCAGTTTCTAGCCTTGGTGGGTCTGCTCTGCTGTTTTGACCCTGCCACTGACATACACTTTTGCAGGTTGAGTTGCGAAGAGCCTGTTTATTCGTCTGGCTTCATTGTCTCTTGTGTACCTCTTTAGGCGGCTGCTCAAGGCTAGGAGCCTTTGTTTGGCAGTTCCCAGTGCTTCAGGTATGGGCATCTGGCTGTATCTCTTAGGTACTTGCTTTCTCATTGTACCTCTTTGAGCCTCTGTCAGCTTACTCACATCCTTCCGAGTTGCCTTGATTTTGTCCTCCAACTGTTGCTTCCATGGTGGTTACTGTTTTCTTCCATGGTTCCTCTTATAGCCAAGTATCTCAAGGATCACTGCTGCTGAAGTGTAAACCAGTTCATTGGTTTTGGTGATTGTTGTGGTAGGAATTGCCCTCAGTGCTTCATTCAAAGTTTCCAGTAGACTTTCAGGTGGTATATCACATAACCGTTGTAGCTGGTGTCGGGGTTGCCTTGTGTTCATTGTAGACATGATCTTGTCTTTCAGGTCAGTTGCTGCCTCGCTCAGCATACTTGTGGTTGTTGGGGCTGTGTACCCAATCTCAGGGTGGGAGTGTGGTATAACCTCCTCTCTTCTGACCTGTTGTTCTGGCTCTCCCGTGGCATTGTATTGTATTGCTTTGATCTCAGGTTGTGATAGGAGTTGCCGTTTGTGGATGTTAGAGCACTGGGCTACCAGTTGTTTGGCAGTTAGCCTTGATTGTGGGTTTCGAAGCATCCATTCATTCCACATTCTCTGCATGTAACCCCTCTAGGTGGGATTACCTGAGTAGTAGCATTCTAACAGAACCTTGTTCTCACATTTAGTCCATTTCCGTCTTGTTCCAGTAGCCCACTTTCCATCAGGGTGCTCTGGTCCCTCAGCACCTGACGCAGACCTTGTTGGGCCGGGCAACGTCTGAGCCGGCATGACAAGTGGTTCATTGTCTCTCATGTTGTGAGGTAGGCGGTAGCGTAAAGGGTCTTGCCCAAGGACCCTCACTGGGTGATGTTAATTGCCCGTCACTGTTATGGTAATTGCCCCATTTTCATTGTTATGGTAATTACCCCATTTCCATTGCTATTTTTACAAATAATTGTTCATTCCGCCCTGGCAATCGACTTCTGCACCTTACCAACCGAGCTACCCAGCCGGTATATATATATATATATAGATATAGATATAGATAGATAGATAGATAGATAGATAGATAGATAGATAGATAGATAGATAGATAGATAGATAGATAGATAGATAGATAGATAAATAGATCATCAGGTGCTGGGGATTCAGAGCACCCTGATGGAAAGTGGGTAACTGGAACAAGATGGAAATGGACTAGATGTGAGAACAAGTTCTGTTGGAATGCAATTTCTGAAATAATTATACTTAGAGAGTAAATGGTAAAGAATTGGAAGAAGAATGTGTATTCTGTGAAAACAGTTGTAAATTGTTCTATTTTGGATGGTTAAAAAAAAACATCTTCAGAGTCTGATGTAAACGGCTGAGTTGCCTTTGTGTGACTGTGAGCACATCTGATAAAGATGCTGGCTGACCCCTGCAGTGACAGTCTGCATTGAGTGACAGCTTCAGTCTGGCTCCACAATAGCTGAACTTTGCTCTGTATCTGACTGTATAAACACAGAGTGGGACAGTTCCTTCATGCAGAACTCCAGTATTGATCACTTTGGAAGGAGATCTCAAAGCAGCAGTCATTGTCCCCTGTCTCTTTTTCTGCTGCCAATCAATAGCTCTTTGTGCTGATTTTTACCCATTGACAAATCACTCTGTCCTGTTGCTTTAGTTGAACTGTCAATCAAGTGAAAGGCTCACTCAGCATTGAGAGGAACACGCAACAAACAAAATTTATTTGATAGATTTCACGTATTTTTAAGGGTTTTTAAAAATCCTCGATTAATGCATCTGTCCATAAAACTCCAGCTTGCATCTTCATCTCACCCTTGTTGTGATATGACCATCAGCACCCATGACGCTGTCAGGAAACAAAGGTTTGCGCGTCATTGAACCCCCTTTGTCTAAACGTGGGATCTCTTTTCTTGAGAATGCGAGCTGCAGTTCCCACACACGATGAGAGTGATGTGCGAAACAGACAGCGAGAAAGGCCTATCATCTAATGATCTCCTCCACTCACTTCAGAAGGCTGCTTCTCACACAGTCACATTACAGAAATGAGTCAGACCCTTCTAAGAAACTTTACACATGATTGATGTATTTATCAGTCACATGGGTGATCATTTGGCTGTCTGTGACATTTACATATGCAAATGTATTGAAAATCTTTCAAACTGATGAGTCAACCAGCCACTGAGGCAGATAATTAGTTAGATGTGTTTATTTTAGTTTGGGGGATGTTACAGAGCAAATAACCTGCAAAAACTAGACTCAGTAATGCGGTTTGGTAGTGTTGCCTATTTTCCCCATTTAGAATAATGTTCTATGTTTGTGCAATTTGCCGTTATGAATGCCAGTGGGTTTCCTCACATGGGTTTTCATCTCATGCTGCATCCTATTCTTTCACATATTGTCAGATGCCATGAGTCAGCAGCAGCGGTCAGAGGTTTCCACTCCTAGACACAACAGTCCGTCCGGGAAAAACAACTCTCTGATGCTTCGGTCTTCCTATATTGTCTGGGATGATTCAGAGTTAGGAGAGGTTTATTGTTTGGATGTCTTTGTAGTGCAGGTCCACTCCTGTGGAATGCGGGGATTTCCTCCCTCCTTAGTATTTTTAGATCTCTGTGTGAATTCAAAGGAACTCTGCAGAAGCTGTGCAGCCCGGGGTCTAAAGGTGGGGTCTGAACATTCATGCTAAAGTGTGGGAATCAGCTCCTGAGGTTGGCCTCTGGGGAATCAGCCTCTAGGGAATCATGTGTCCATGTTTGATGCTGCATTCACACCGGACATGTGATGTGTGTTTAAAAGTGTGCTTTTAGTAGCACGTTCTTGAACACACATTTAGATGTTCACATTGGACTATCGCAACCCACTCTGAGCGCATAACTGCCACCAACAGTGAAAGAGGCTTAGTGTGAAATGTTGAAGCGGTACAAATCTTGCAAATCCTGCTCCAGACATTTTTTTCAGAGCTCTTTTTCGACGTACAAAATATTTGGTGTCATATCATTCCGGTCGGGCACAAACTTCAATTATTAATTTCTCCTCCATGATCAATGGTCAAACAGTTGGCACTTCCAGATCCAAGTCCCTGATTGGTCAAAGTTCAACCTGGTTTAACTTTCAACGCACGTTCAATGGCTGTGTGTTTTGGACGCAGAGCCCAAGAATGATCTTAAAAATGTGCGTTGCGACACTTGAACATGAGAGTTATGAACATAGAAGTCCAAAATACGCCTATATATTAGAGTTTACATAGACTTTTCTTTAAAAGTGGTGGCTCGAACACCTATTGTTAAGGGCAGTGTGAATATAGATTTAGAGAAATCCTGATGAGGAACAATCATGTACACTCTGCTTATATTATACGTTGGGCTTTATCAACTGGGCTTTAAGTTATCAATTTATTTAAGCGGGATGTGCTTAACCTCTTTTTTCATCCTGACAGCTCAAGATTTGACTGCTAAATGTCAGATCAAATCTGAGCCACTGTCAGCACAACTGAAGGGTTTCCACGAGGCTTCACGGGGTCACCTGAGCCCTTCTGACCTTGCAGGGTAATGTTCTTCTTCAGGTCCCTCTCTTTGACAGCAGTCAATGGGGGCGTCCATGCAGGGGATGACCGGGCAGAAAGCTGGGGTGAAGACAGGGACTAGATGGGTCATAACCTGAAGGACCTGTCACCTCAAAATCAAACAAAGTGAGATCTTCTTCCGGGTTTCCCTCTCAGCCTGTCAGCTCAGTTGACATCCTGACTTGACCTGTCCTCGGCAGAATGGACATTTAGTTGTAGGGTCTATGAGTGAATGGATGAGTGCGTGGTCACGTGTGTGACTACAGCTTGAATACAGCTTTATCATTACAAAATACTCCGTAATCTGAACTCTGTGCAGTCAGCGGCATGATGTGGCAAGACAAAGAATACCAGATTTTTGGGGGGTTGGCAGAATGAAGATAAAAAAAAAGAAGTAATTTAATTATAAACTGATTTAGGCTGATTCAGTTTTTTCACTCTTAAAATCAAAATAACATTTTCTTGAAAAAAGTGACAGAACAATTTTGTGTTTAAGTAAAAGAAGAAAATATATTAAGTTACATTGGAATTTTAAAAAGTTAACAGCTGTCCTTAGAAGACTCGGGTCTCTAAAAAAGCCTTCCACGTCTTTTATCATGAGGTGTTCAGTCAAGCATTATCCAACAAAGTCATGCTGATCGGGCGGTAAATGGTGAAATATTCCAAACTTTTTGTGGTTTCACACATCACCTTTGAGAGCAGATGAGATCTCCTATGCAGAGCCATGCATTAATGAGGATACTCGGTTTATCTGCTGCTTTTGATACAGTAGACCCTATGATTTTATGGTCCAATTGTGGTACTGCTATTGACTGGTTCAGGTCATATCTGGCAGATAGAACTATGAGTGTGAGGGTCTCTTGATTACATCAGCCACAGCTTTGCCACCCGACATATTGTGTTTTGTGTGTATGTTGTGTGTGAATTTTTTTTCTTCTTCAGTTTCCTCTCCTTTTGGCATTCGGAGCAGGCAGCAAAGAAAGAATCTCATTGTACAGGGAAACCCGTTTCTTTACTGTTCATATGATAATAAACCTCTTTGAATCTTTGAATCTTTGAATCTTATCGATCTGTTGGATTCACCGGAGCTCAATTTTAGGACCTCTTCTTTGTCATTATATCTCCTTCCACTGGAATTCCTGATGAGAAAGCATGGAGTTTCATTTAATTGTTATGCTGATGATAATCAGTTATGTGTTCCCATTAACAAGAACTGTTCCTCTATTACACCACTCCTGTCTTGTCTACATGACATCAAAAATCCGATGGCCCTTAGCTTTTTGAGTTTTAATGACCAAAAAACGGAAAGGATGGTGTTTGGTCCAAGCGGCTCCTGTGACCTGTCTAAAGCAGATTTGGGCCTCTTGGCTCTACATGTTAAATAGTCTGTTTTAAACCTGGGTTTTTAAATGGATAGTGATTTTAGGCTTGACTCTCATATCAACTCAGTGGTACAGAGCAGCTTCTTCCTGCTGAGGCGGTTAACAAAGATGAGGGCATTTCTATCCCAACGGCACTTTGAGAAAGTGGTCCATGCCTTCATCACATCCTGGTTGGATTACTCTAATTTGCTTTATTTTGGGGTCAACCATTAATCCCTCTCAATTCTGCATCTTATTTAGTACATTTGTCTGTAACAGTTTTATTATGCTTAGCTTTTAATGTGCAACAATTTGTTTAATTTTTAATTGTGAGAGCTTTATAAAAAGAGGATGATGATGAAGGAACTCTTTACTGATTTAAATTTTCAATTTGTTAGCTGCTGCCTGTGAGTCAGTCAGCTTCTCTTTAGGTCCATTTAGTTTAAAATGCTTGCTGGGGGCTTGTTCTCATGTTAATTAAGCATATGTTTTTTCCTTATTTTAGACTTCAGTTTCAGTTTTTTGTTCAACAAAATAATTGAAATTATCGATCAACCTGCTGCATTTACTGTGCTTCTATGTTTGAATTGTTTGATTTCAAGTTATGTTTTCAGTTCATGTCCAGTTTACAGGTTTTGTTTCAAAGTTTAACTTGGTTCCATTTGCTAATCACCCACAGCTGGCTTCAGTTAAGTCAATCATCTTCCGTGTATTTAAGTTTCTGATTTTCAGTGATCACTTGTAATGTCTTATGCAGTTGTTGCTTTTTTTGTTGTGTTGTTTGTTGATTGAGCGCCCTTTTTTTTGGGGGGGGGGTTATTATTATTATTATTGTTATTATTTTTAAAATAAGGTTACTGACAACTTTACTTTTTATTACTACTTTAATTTTTGCCTTAAAAAGTTTTGGTCCAGAGCTTCCACTGGCACTGGACCAAGCTGACCTGGGGTCTGCCATTACCAGTATGGCTGCAACCTTTGACAAAATCAAACAGGTTTTGTCTTGAGCAAACTGCCAATACAACAGTGTAGGATGCTAATGTTTAGTACAAAAAGATTATATGGATGAAGCCAAATAAAAATAATTTTACATTTTTAACTTAACCATATTAAATATTGAAAACATATTTTGAGGTTTAAAAATCTTAACGATTACAAGCAAAGTTAGTTTTCTCAAAAAAAAAAAAAAACTTGTCAGTTGACATATTTCTTTGTTGAAGAAACTTTGAATTGGTATTCAATGTTAATCTTTTATTAAGACAGATTGCCTCCATCTATATGTATCAAAAAAATAAAATACATTGAACAATTGTACACCAAATGCAGTCACTATGTGAGTTCCAATCGAAAATGCATTATCATTAAAGTTTGTTTAAGCATAAAAGTGACAGCATCAGTGCAACAACAGTTTGGGCCAGTGAAGGCTGAAATCATTCAGCAGCACACATAAGTTCATGTTTTTTGCCTCCGTCTCCTCTCTTTCACCTTAGACAAAAAGAGGGGCCTTTAATGTCCATATTAATGTAGAAGCAGGTGGTAAAGAAGTCTTTGTTAATCACTTAATGATGTATACCCCCCTCTTAACATGGTGGCTTTTTCATCATCCGTTTACTCCTTGTGCATGGGCTGTGGAAACTTTATAAAAAGTTTATCTTACCATGAAATGAGTAAGCACGAATAAATGGCTAACGTGGGGTTTTGTCAGTCAAAGCAGTGGACCTATTGGGGGTCCACCGACTGGGCAGGTTTTGGACCATATGTCATCATTCCAAGCCTTTGTGTGGGCGTGTCTCTGTGGCAACAGCATCAGCTGCGGCCTTTGTGCTTGCCGATTCAATGGCCCATATATTCATTGCAGGGCCGGCGTGGGCCCCGCAACAGAAACAAATTGATACATACAAGTCCCAGCCCCGTTTGGCTTGCATGACACTTTTCAAATGGACAAAAAAGGGCATTTTACTCTGTAGAAAATCTTGAGAAAAGCTTGGTATCTATGGTGATGGTGCAGTTAAAGCAGCCATGGGCCATTAAACTCCAATCAGATGTAAATTTGGGCTGCTCCCAACCCCACCGAGAGAAAGCCGCCTTCACACAGCAGACACAAATTAAACAGTTTGTTTGCCAATTCACATGTCATCTTAATGAGTTTTTACTCGTTTCCTCTTTGTTTAAATGAAGAGAATTACAAACCATCATTGATTTATAATATGAGCCACTCCACTTTTCTACACATTCTTTTCTCCCAACAAGTCAGGTGATAAAACACATGAAGAGTAGGAAAAAAATAAACAGGAACCAGGGGTAAAACATTAATTTTAGATTGTTAAAACAAACCTTTTCTTAAACATTACTCATCATTGGAGGTCATGTTTTTTTGGGCCTTTTTCATTGAAGGTATAGATTATCCTAGTCTAATCCTGGACAGTAATATTTTTATTCAGGTTGAAAAATCTGTCTCCTGCTCTGGTTAAAAGGTTTATCTAAGTAAATTGTTTATTTTACTCTCACTAAAATGGCTCTGAAACATAGGAAACCACTTTTAGCGAAAACAAGAGGGTGACAGTGTCTCCAGCTCAGGAAGTAATGTGCCCCATGATTGGACAGAGAAAATATTTTTGCTTTGCCCAGTGCTGGCACGTTTACTTTAGCTTGTCATGCAATGCTGTTCAGTTCTGGGGCTAATGTTATTGTAATAAGTATGGTTATTATGTTAGACACCGCCTGGCTTCTGTAAAAGTACAGAACAAAGAGGGGAAAATGAGCGGCACATTTATTTCCAGAATAAATTCATTTAGCAGTGGAAATGGAAAATTCTTGAATCCTGTAAGTGATATGAAACAAATAAAGTTGTATAAGTAATTCAAAATCAAAAAATGAAATCAATTTGTCTGTGACGTCCAAAAAGTAATTAAAAAAAATCTGATAACCAAAAAAGATCCTATTTTTAATTTTTTTTTAATTGAATTTATGTATAATAATAATAATAATGGATTGGATTTATCTGCGCTTTTCAAGACACCCAAAGCGCTTACATTATGTCCATTATTCATTCACTCCTCATTCATACTTGGTGATGGTAAGCTACTGTTGTAGCCACAGCTGCCCTGGGGTAGACTGACAGAGGCGTGGCTGCCATTTCTGACCATCACCGGGATCATTCATACACATTCACACACCAGTGGAGGCCACACTGGAGGCAAGGAGGGTGAAGTGTCTTGCCCAAGGACACAACGACATTTTGGCTGGTGGGAGCGGGGATATCAATTATATCAATTATTACTTTTGGTTGGTTCATTTTTCCAAGCAAAAGTTCACAAAAGTCCAGACTGGAGACCCTCAGTGGTTAAGGATTAAACACTAATTATTGTTTCTACTTCCAGCTTGAACCCTTTTAGAGGCAGTGAAAGGGAAGAAAACCATGGCTGCTGCTGATAAAATAGGTGTGTGGTCTTGTTGTTCTGCCTTTTTCATTAGTCTGCACTCTGGAGCCTGTTTTTCCTCCTCTTTCACCCCTCATACAGTAAAAGTGCTCTGTTATGACAACGCCAGGCAGACCGAGCACAGCACGAGCTTCCACTGGCACTGGACCAAGCTGACCTGGGGTCTGACATTACTAGTATGGCTGCAGCTTCCCTGTGGATAGATCATTGTTGCCCAGTGCTGCTAAAGATGCCCAGTTTCTCTTGCCATGTCATCCATGCTGGGGAGGGGGAATGCTAACCTGACAAAGGAATGATTAACTACATCACTAACAATAACAGATTGCCTCATCTTCATGTGGAACTGTCTCCAGTGTCTGAACTTCCAGAGAAGTTTCATTGCGTTTTTTTTAGCAGCCCAGCTGGTGACTAAACTCGAGCAAAACCACAGGCAACTTGAAGCTTTCTAATAATATTTCTGAAATCTCATGTCACATTTACCTTGGTATAATGCTAAATTATACTATTTAATACCATCATTCTGTGCAGCTGCCTTCAGCTTCAACGTGTGGGCAAAGATTCACATATAGAGGCTCATATTCATGTAGATAAGGTCATGTCCATTTTATATGTACTACACATGATTTACTTCCTAGATTGACCCATGTAGACATTTAGCAAAACACATCGATTTAAGTGTACTTAGGCAATACATTTGAAGTTTTCTTTTTATATACTATTTATATATTAAATGTAAAATGTTCCATTTTAGTCTTAAGTATTCAATGAGTACGCTTCCTACACTACAAGTACATGGTCTGGAGTTTACTTGCTATAATTATGTTCAAGTAGTTCAATTTTGCTATCATTGAAAAGCCTTAAATGCCCTGTGTAAATGCCAAAAATAGTTAATTCTGATCAAGAGGCTAGTAAAATGTTTCTGATCTATAACCATATGCTGCTACAACCCCATGTAAAGCATTAAAAATAGGTGTATAACAATTCATTTTAACAACAATCTGATTCATATCATTGTTTGTGGTTGACAATACAATTCATAGTTGACATTGGTTCATTTTGAACAAGCTGATTTGGTCTGATCCAAATATTATCCAGTGTGACTCAGAGATAAATACCTGGGGACTGAACAGTTCAGGTGTTTTCCCAGAATTCGCGTATTTCTTGCATGATAATCAAGTGTAAATGAAATATGTGTACAAACAAACAAGTAAACAAGAATAAATGGCAAATCTATTTAAATTTTAGCCCACATTTTTCAGTATTGTTAAAATTTTATTTGATTAATATTGGAAGATTTGTTTCATTTTGATTGGTACTGGTTTATTCCATAAGCAACTTGCCTCAGATTGATCTGGTTGTATCATAGGAATGAAAATCAATTTTAAGTATTTCACTCCCGATAAAAATATTTCAAATAAAACTTTGGTTGGAGAATATTTAAAAAGCATTTTTAAACAGTTTTAAATTGCTCTGTACTGCAAACCTTTAGGCATTCGAGTGACTTTTGTTATCCCTTTATTGGTTCAGACTCTAAAGGGGACTTCATCTGAAATAATTCCGTGAACAATGGAACATCTACATTTATGCAACATTGTTCGATGGATCTCTTAAGGTTTAACTTCATCTGACATAAAATGCTTTCACAGACAACCGTGCTCTTTTGCCCAGTTTGGTAAAACTATGCTTCTATGTCTCTGCCAGTATTTTTTGTCATTGTCGGTTTGATCTGTGTATTCATCTAATTTCTGCTTGTTTTCCCAAGCATGTTGGACTGATGCAAATGGTATGTTTGAGCAAAAACAATGATGAGCTCATGATCAAAGTATGAGAACCAAAAGGTCACCACATCAGAGCTGCAGGAAAGTGCTTCAAAGAGCAGAATAAAGGAAGCCGTGAGGCCATATGAAAAGCAAAGGGAGTGAATAGGAGGCAGGATGGCGTACTGTCTGGCTGTCTGGTGTCCACACAGAGCTCCATCTTGTCCACTGGTGGCTGTGGAGGATTCATTAAGGTTTACAATCCCTCCCCCTGCACGTGAGTGATAGGTCCTTCCAGCATCACAATTTCTTCTAAATGACCACGGATCATCCCACTCCTCTTTAGCCCATCTGGCCTCATGAAACCAACAAGGGATGTGTTGTTATACAAGGGCAAAGAAAAAAAAAAGAGGTAGAAAAGTTGGGCTCTGGAATATCCCTTCAAATTCTTCGTGGTCCATGAGCTCTAATTATTCAGAGCTTATCTTTTCAGCTTGGCTGATCCCCAAATGAAGTGCGGGCCGTATTACTGCTGGCCGGGTGCACCTCTAAAGAGGTTGAAGAGGGATCAGGGATGTGGGTTATGGTGTCAATCTGGCTCTGACCCCAAGGGTTGTGGAGGTGACGTTATGCAGTCAGAACCCCCTGGCATCTCCTTGTAGCACGTCTGTTTAGAGCCTATCTCCATAAGAGTGAAAGGCCAATCGCATTAGAAGAGGTTTCTTTCCATCTTAAAGCAAAAAGAAGGTGAAAGACATTTCCAACCACAATGTTAGTGACTCTTGACTTTAGAATGAGCCCCAAGACGGTGGGTGGAAATGGTGGAAAAGGTGGAAGTCATAGGGTTAAGCTGGCAGACCAGGGCTGCGGGTGGTGTCAGAAATGCATCAGATGCTACTGGAACACCCTCACAGGTATAGAAAAAATGCATAAATTATTAACTATGATAGTTTAAAATAAGCAGTTTTCCATTTTTGCACTGATTTGGAAGGTGGTCTTTAAGTGCAAATCACATCAACCAATCATCCAATGTAAAACCATTTTAAAGATCACAATGCCAATTAAAAGAACAAAACACACAAGCTAAACATTACATTTTAGAAATTAAAAAAACATAACAAAATTAAAAAAAAATAGAAAAAAATAAATAAACAAAAATTAAACTCTTCAGAAATGTAGAGTTTCTGGCAGTCATTATTAACTGTTAAACAAAATAAGAAACTGGTAAAAGTAGGTAGACATTGCTGATTGGGTAATGATGTTTGAGTATTTTTAAAATATGTCTTCAATGTGCACATACTAAAAAAAGTTTGATTAGTACGAAGCAGATCCAGTATCATAATAAATAACTGAAATGAGGGAGAAACATCATGATCCAATCAGCGATGTCCCATTGTACCAACCATTTCCAGTTTTGTTTTACATTTTTTCCCCACTTCATTTTGATTTCAAGAATTACTTTTGTTTTTCAAATTTTTTTATTTTCGTTTCATTTTTTGATGAACCACATATGTGTGTGTGTGTGTGTGTTTGTGTGATGATGGAATTCATTCAGTTACCAAATACAGTGTAACAAGCAGCTTGGCCATAGTGCTTAAAGTCAACACAATCTAAGAGGGGCTTTCAGAGTGTGTTGCCAGGATTTGTTTTGCCCCACCTCTGTTCTGAGTGAGGTTCAAACCTCTGCACTTGGCACTGAGCCGGGGCTTGATGGGAGACTGGTGCCCCTCTGTTCTGCGGTGGCCCATCCAGTCCACAAGAATCTCGGACTTTTAGATCTCTCGACAAATGCCTCTGATCCCTCTCTTTTCTTCTGGCTTCATGGAAATGGCAGGGGAATTCTCATGCCACCGCACAATACCTAAACAAGCGGGTATGTCTAATTCAATTAAGTCTGCAAGGCTGTGCCAAGTCGGTCTTGGTCCTGTTTGACAGGGATAATGAGCAGACGAGGTGGAGGAGGAGGAGGAGGAGGAGGGGTGACTGTTGGGTTGCACTGGGCTGAAGATGGAGTCCTGGGCTCATTCAGGCCTTCATACTGAATTCTTTTTATACTCTACCCTGTACTTTAACATTTCCAGATGACCAGACTCATTTGGTGTTGAATGGAATATGTTGCATTCCAGCACTGCAGCTCAAACCATCCTGACAGAGACTGAGATTTTAAAGAAGTGTGTCATTTTACTATCCATGTCATTTTACTATCCACAGTCCAAAGACGAAACATTTTTAAAATGTGTGTTCTCTCATGTGGGTTGGATACTTGGAACGTTTTTCAGAGTCTGGGTTTGTCATTGCTGAAAAAAACTGTAGAAATATAATGCTCAAATTAACTTCTTGTTTCACTTCTGGTGTCATAGTCAAAGTTTTGCACACCCCTGACCAAAGTCTTCAAGTGCTGATGATTATAAAGCAGCTGATGTAACTTATGGAAACCAGGTGGCCAATCAAGAGAACCAAGAATGAACTCTTTGAAATCAAGTCAGAGATGTGAGTTGTTCGCACCAAACAAGCACATAAAAGTGAGGTAAGAGGTAGAAACTCTATTGACTCTCACTTTTAAAATCAACACTGAATAGAGCTGCTTGAATTAAATTATCTGGATTAACAGCAACTCCTTTTTAGGAGTCATACTGCCACAACACCAACACTGAAACTCTGAAGTTGCTGTGTCTCTGGAAAATTAGGAACAAGATGAAGGCATGGCTGTAACCAATACATTTTCCGATAAAGGGAACTTTATAAAATTTGACAAACTTTTAAGATTTTACTAATGTTTTTAAATGTTTGAATGGTCTGGCACCTCTCCTCTGTATCCCTCTGAGCTGTTACATATGTATCGTCTACGTTGAGCAGATCTGAAGAACAAATGCTTTTAATGGTTCCCAGGACTGGGCTTGTGACTCGGGGAGACGGAGCCTTTTCAGTTGCAGCTCCTAAACTCTGGAATGCTCTCCCCTTCTCTGTGAGGTCTGCCAGAACCGTCAGTGATTTTAAGTCACTTTTAAAAACTCATCTTTTTAGTCAGGCTTTTAACTCGAGTGAGCGATTTAGTGGCCTTGTTAATTTTTTTTAATTTTAAATTTTTTGTTGTTTTATTGCTTTTTATTGTTTTTTATTGTATCATATTGTCTCTGGATTTATGTTAAGTAATTTTGGTTGTTTCTTGCTTAAATAAGTAAGTATACAACACAACAGATTATTATTCATTCATTCATCTTCTTAACAGTTTAATCCCTTTCGTCAGGGGGTTGCCGGAGCCTGATCCCGGCCACTTGGGCGTAGGCAAGGGATGCCCTGGACTGGTCGCCAGTCTGTCGCAGGGGTAGAATATCTTCAATCACACATCCATTCACTCTCACACCTATGGACAATTTAGAGTTGCCAATTAACCTATGTAGCATGTTTTTACCCGTGAATTGATTATTAAAGATGAAAGCAAAAACTGAGACAAAATTTTCAGCATGACTTTAAAAAATCTAAATCTAAATCCATCAATTGCCTACCTTCATCCATATATTTGGGATTGTATTGGCAGCAGTCTCCCATGCCTTCCCCTTCCAGCTTTTTGAGAGGACACAAGTTGTTCTCAGATCAACTGAAGACCTGGGGCCCATTTATAGAACGCTATAAGAGCAGAGCAAAAGAAGGCGACGCCACTCTCTATGCAATAGTTGATATTTATAAAAAGCAAACTTGACGGGAAAATGTGCGGTCTTTCACGCAAGCTCTGACCCAGGCGTACGCACAAAAACGGGTGAAATGAGAACGTATGCATAATTGGGTCAGCAGATGGAAGAAAACATATGAAAGTGAAAATGAAATGACAATACTGCCTCTCAGAAATAACATGAAGACTTCACAAAGCAAGTCTTACAATTAACAGCTACACGAACACATGTTTGATCGATCAGCAGTGAAACAAACAAAAAACGGAAATTACAACAGAAATTCAAATGAACACATATTTGCAGAAAGAAAAGTGAAATATGTTCTGCAATATTGGCTTGTTGTGCAATTCATCCTCATAAATAATATAGTTAATAAGAACAAAATTATGTAAAAAACTGATCTTCTCGTCAATGTGTCCGTCTGGCGGAGCAGATATAGGTGCGGACGTGCGGACGGACGGACAGATGTACTAATTGTCCACTGGGGAAAGTTGTGCTATAGTAAAACATTTCTTCATAAGATATGGAATAGCGGTATTCATACATATGCTCTTTAGTTTGTTTTTTATTTTGATAAAACAATGTATGGCGATAAAGTCGTCCATATTCACAAGGCAACAAGAAATTACATTTGCGCTGAACAATTTCCCCATTTCCACGCCGGCTATTATTGACATTCTCCGGCGCTTGGCAGATGCAATAAATGGATGGAGATAAATGCCCATCACACGCGTAATGACGACAATGGCTGATCTTGTGCTCTTAGAAGATGTGGGTGCTGAAAATTCGAGGAACGTGATTTTTAGACAGCAAGAAAGACTTGCTGTCAAACGGCGACGAGTATTATGAGCAGGTTCAGACTTCTGAGCCGTCCTGTTGGACCCTTCTGTGTGCTTTTGGGTCTGGCGTTACAGACGGAAAGCACTCGAGGAACCATCACCCGTGCATCTGGCGCCTCCGGTGCCCCCCCCCCCCGGTGGCAGAGACACTCTGGCGATGCAGCGCTAGACGTTTTTTATGCCTCGACTTTGATGTCCGGACCATTTTTTATTTCGCCACGGGTCCGAGGTTGTGAGGCTACAGCACTTGGCGCTTGCCACCGCGGCTACTCACGGCCTTTTTGGCATTAGTAATGCCCCACACTGTGCCCTCCAAACAACATTTTTCCTTCTTTTTTCCATCTCGCCAATCTATAACTTCTACTTCGCTATTGAGTGAAGTTACGCTTTTTTGATTTCCTCTCTGTGTTTCTGCTATGATTTCGCCAAAGCCATGAATATTAATTTGTGGGCCACGGACTATTTAGAGGGCAATCTATGGGCGTTTATGAAGCCGCAAAAGCTGGCAAATGGCATTTAGAATTGGTTGTGATTTATTATGAACGACAAGTAGGGATGTGCGTATGCATCGTTTTTAACCGAATATTTCTGCGCATTTGACGTCTCTATGTTTCATCCACAGATGCCCACTTATGACGACATCAGACGCATAGTTTTATAAAATGAGGCCCTGATCTCTTATCTGCTAGGATGTCTCAGTGCTGCTGCAAAGGCTCTTCTTGTTGGATCTCCAAAACCTCAATAAGGAGGTGATCTTTCTGACAGATGTCCAAACCATTTCCCCAATCTAGGTCTTCTCACTGTTAAGACTTATGGCTCCATTCTGAGTTCGGCCCAAATTGCTGAGCTACTCTATTTGAGATATTCCCGCCACCTGTGCTAAAGAATCTCATTGTTGCTGAATGTATTCTTGATGTTGACTGTTCTTTTGGTTCTTATAATAACAGGACTAATTCAAATTCTGAAATCTTGCAGATACCCTACAGATTTGTCACCATCAGATCAAAGACTCTTCAATCTTTTGCTCCTACTTGTGAAAAAACCCAGAAAATGGTAAATGGTGTATACTTGTACTGCGATTTTCCACCTTCCTCGAATGCCTGAAGCGCTTTAAGGTCACAGTCCCATTCATCCACGTACACACACATCGGGACAGGCTCAAGAGTCGAACATTGGCACCAACCTTCCACCAGAGGCCAGGTAGGGTTCAGTTTTTGCCCATGACACTTCGGTTACACAGCAGAGACAAGGAATCGAACCAACAATCTTCCGCTCAGAGATCAACCGCCTTACCACTGCACAATGGCCGCTCACCCATCCAGAAACGTAATCTCTTCTCCACTTAGAGAAGAAAACTCGTTTAACCACTTTTCCAGTTGATAGTCATCCCAGTTGGCTTATAATCAGCTGCAAAACCACAAACTTCAGATGAAAGTCATATGTGGAGAAATGCACATGGTGTACCACTTCCTCAAATTATAGAGATGAAATTTGGCTGCTAAGCAAAACTTTTTTGTCATTTGACTACACCAAAAGGTTAACCCTTTAACACTGAGATATCACCACTGAAACTTAAAATGACACATGCTTTTTATTATAACTTGACCATTCGAGCAATCAACTTGAATTAGCTCAATCTGACCTAGTCTTAAATTGAACACAAACAACAGTAAATCTAAAAAAAAGTCAAAAGTACAAAATATCCATTCTCCAACGGATCCTAAAAGTATATACTATATATATATATATATATATATGGTATATATATAGATATATAGATATATAGATGTAGATATAGATATAGATATAGCTATATAGATATAGATATAGCTATATAGATATATATAGATTTACGTCGACTGTGTAAAAGACTAAAGAGATGTGGTGGGTAGTGAAAACATGTTTTGAAGCTCTGGTGTAAAGGGTCGGTGGACAGACAGAGTCCAACTCTCACCAGAGGTGGACTACCTACTGCTGAATGTGCAATTTTGCTGATCCAGAGCTACTACTCCCACATGAGGTTGCAGAGAGGGACAAGAAGACAGTCCTACAGCTTTGGAGTAGAGAGAAACGGACTACCTCATCCACTCCCAGTGAACAAAACCTTCAAAATTCTATCCAGTCAATATTTGGGGGAAATCATTGAGAAACAGATTTAAGATCTAAAGTTTATTTAGCAGGTTAAAAAAATAAAAATAAATGCCTGTTTAGAGGTGATATAGTTTGTTTTAATGTGTTTTGGTTTATCAGCAGTAAAAGTTTTTTTTTAAATGGAAAACTTTGACACTTTCTGCTACCATGATCTCCGCCTCCATTTCTCAAATGTCAGAGCAGAAAGTTGCTAAATAGCATGGCAGTCATGGTTGACAAGATGTCAGACGTTGCTTAAGAAAACCAGCTTTTCTCCATTTTTGACACTTTAGGCTTTAGCTGGGAACCATCTCAGACCTGAGTGCCTTTTATTTTGGCTAAAGCCTTTTAAGGACTCCTGCTGTTTTTCTTAGACCCCTTGTCCCCATCCACCACAAAAAAGCGCTCAAACATTTGACTTTCTCACAGAAACAGCTTGCTAAATGGTATTTCTGTAATGGACTCCTGCTAGGGTTCATATGCGTTGTATAGCCACATTGCACAAAGTTGAGTCAACACGATTACCATGAGAATGCACCCAAAGAAAGCCCCAAAAAGGGTTTTTTTTGAATAAAAATCTAAAACTATAGAATTCTTTGTTTTCCCGTGGTAGAAAAGATGAAAATCAAAGACATCGATGGTCATTTTTTTCTATTGCCAAAGTGCTGCCGATTGAATGTCTTATTTACATCCCAAAGAAAAGAGCCACAGTTCCAAAAGGATGGGAAAGCAGGGGCCTCTATTATGGCGGTGCTGGTCAGAGAGGCCGTGGCTGCTGCGGCAGCCTCCCTGCTGGGGAGCGGTTAACAAGGCCTCAGCTGAATTAAAGAATGGCAACGAGTTTTTAATTGGTGACACATTATATTTATCAAGCTGACAGCGGAGTGACTGCGCTGTAACCTTTCTTGTTTTGTCCTTGTGCTCGAATTACTTCCCCCAAGGTGCCCCTGTATGATACCCCCCGTCTGCCGGGGTCCCTCACGTGTGAAGATGGAATAAAAACGTAATAATTGAGCATCAAGTTGAATGATAACACTGAATTATTCATAAGAGAGCCTTAAAGTGCAAGATAAATCCACCCCCTCTTCTTCATTCTTTCTTCGTAAAGCTCTTCTTAGTCCCTGCATCCAATTACTCCACTTTAAGGCTTAGCATAAAGGCAAATCCTTCTCCAATCCATTTTGTACATTGAGGTTCTGCTTCAAGACTGAAAAACGTATTAGGAAGTGTTTAATATTTGTGTTTGCTCATAGATCCATGACATGTACAATGGTCTGTCCATGGAACGTCCGGTGATTCTCCACAGAATCCTGAAAGGGCTGTCGTTGTGAGACCATGTGGTCAAATATTTTTGAATTGCAGAGAAATTAAAAAAAATCTAACTTCTTTAGTGTTCTTGAATATAGCTTGGATATAAAGAATGTAGCATGGGGAAAAAAAATAGAAAGTTTTTTTTTTCCCTTTCAAAAATAACATTTTAGAAGTTTTTGAGGGGGACAAAACGTAAAATGCAACTAAACCAATGATTAAATAATAAGTTTAACCTAGTAACTGTTTTAAGTGAATTGTAAATTAGTTTTTGTAAAAAAGTTCTCAGAATCAGTAAGATACACAAAAAGCTCTAAACAACACTAAAGGGTTTCGGGTTAAGAATGCAACCAATTGAACTTCTTTGCACACAAAAGCTAATATCCAGAAACTTAACACTCGTGCAGTTTAATTTTAAACACTGCTTGTTTTTAAGCAACAGCAGGTTCACAAAAGTTCTAGAGGAAATCTTTTGTTGTCTTTGGGGCGTTCCTACACCCAAAGAGGGGGCGCACACTCAAGATCCACGCCATGCTCTTCAAACTGAGGGTGAGAGGGGAGCGAGGCTGAAGGAGGCCTAATGAAATATTTAAGATTTAGGCTAAAAAGAAACTTTGAAAAAGTCTGGAACAAAGGGGGTCGGCCGTGGGCCCCTATTGTCCCGAGACCTGGCGGAAACAGGGGCCACTATGCTACAGATGTGAGGAGAGCCCATATTGAGCAGGGATGTGTTAGCTCTGCTCACAGCTGTGTCGCTGCACTCCCACCCCAGCCACCAGCCCCCTGCCTTTGTGAGCCTTTGTGAGGTGCATAGAGTGGCGATTTTACACCGAGCTGATTGCACAGCAACGGCTTTGTGTCTCCCCAAAGGAGGCTCGGCCCATTCCTGACCATCAGTACTCATTCCCTCGGCATCATGGGATCACACATTCATCCTAGTCCCATCAGCCCACACAACCTCATCGCTTTTATTATCTGAGGATGACACGGTGATGAATCCCCCTTCTGTTGGCCGATGTAAACTATGGCAGTTAGTTCGAGGAGGGAGGGGGTCTCGTCCTGCCTCTTCGTCCAGGTCCTGCCTATTTAGCACTTAACTGCATCTGATTTATGTCTGTTTTACTTTCTAGTTTATTTCTCTTTATGTCCTTTTGTAGTCACAGTGAGATGCTCATGATATTTTTTCTCGTTTTGTTTTTTGAAGTAAATAGTCACATGGCCTTGAAAAAACTAGCAGAGGAAATCAAGGTTTTTATTAGAATCAAATTCAAGCAAAAATAATTATTGTTGTCATGTTAAAAGTAGTCTGGCTTTGGTCATTTGGTCCCATATTTAAGCAGCGAGTAATAATGTCAAACAAATTTGATGGCCTTTCATCTTTAAACAAAAACAAACTTTTACATTGACTTTCATTTTTAGGACCTTATCTTAAATAACTAAGATTGTTTTATAACTAAAACTATAGATACACTATAGAAATGACGGGGGTAAAATTAAGTAGAATTAAGTTTTGTTGGTTTTTCCTTTTAAACTCTTACAATTCACCCAGAACCACAGAGTTCCAGCCTGAGTACAAAGAAATCCCCCCTGACTTTAAAGATCTAGCTCACAAAATCTTATAGTTGACATGAAATAACTATGAATTTACGAGAAAAAAACAGTGATAATTGTGAACAAATCACATTAAAGCTTTAACACAGAGCCTTTATCTATATGTAAGAGCATCTTTACTATGAATGCTTTGTGTAAATGTTGTTCCTGAAATGGGCCAGACAAATGCTGCCACTTGTTGCACTGACAGTGCTCTGATGGACTGCCTTGCAAAGTGACAGCTGGGGTAGCAAATAAACCCGTCCTGTGACCCTGAACAGAATGAGGGATGACACTGAAGATGTAGAGATTGGATCAGTTAAAGAGGCTGTCATTTCCTCAAGAACATACTATATTTTCTCATAAGATATTGTTTTATTGATATTTGAATGACACAATCTCTGTCTTCTTTCTTTCAGTCTCTTAGTTATATTTTTCATCTTGGTATTCTGTCATTTTTTTTTGCAATTGTTTGGATTCAGTTCTTGGACACGTAACATGTTTGTCTAGTTTATTAATAATTCACTTTATTTCAGACTCAGATGCGACACATAAAAGAAGACAAAAACGTGCAAAATAAAAAATAAAATAAACAAATAAATAAATAATGAATATTAAATGGAATAGGTCTGTTTTCTAACAGCCATCATTTATTCCCTTAATTTGCATCACCAACACGTTAAAGGGACACTACAAGTTATATTGCTAAGTTAAGATATCTTAACCCAAAAACATTTAGTTTTTGAGATGGTATTAAGAAAGATAATTTTTTTTGTCTCAATCAATGATATTAGATCCAAGACATTGTGTGATTTTGAAATGATTGCTTCTTGCTTTTTAAGTTAAGCTCAGCCAACCATCAGTCCTTACAAAGAGCCTGTGTGCAGTCACAGTCAGCCATAAAAGTATTTAGTCAGCCACCAATTGTGCAAGTTTGCCCACCTAAAAAGACGAGAGAGGCCTGTTGTTTTTATCATGGGTGTTCCTTAACTATCAGAGACAAAATGAGGAAAAAATGATCCAGAAAACCACATTGTCAGATTTTTAAAGATTTTATTTACAAATAATGGTGGAGAAGATGTATTTGCTCACCTACCATCAAGCAAGATTTCTGGCTCTCACAGACCTGAAACCTCCTCTGCCCTACATTCGTTACCTTTATTAAGGTCACCTGTTTGAACTTGTTATCTATACAAAAGACACCTGTCCACAACCTCAAACTCCACAATGGCCAAGACCAAAGAGCTGTCTAAGGACACCAGTAACAAAATTGTTGACCTGCACATGGCTGGGAAGACTGAATCTGCAATAGGTAAGATCCTTGATGTGAAGAAATCAACGGTGGGAGCAATTGTTAGGAAATGGAAGACATACAAGACCACTGATAATCTCCCTCCATCTGGGGCTCCCCGCAAGACCTCATGGGGTCAAAATTATCACAAGAACTGTGAGCAAAAATCCCAGAATCACACAGGGGGATCTATTGAATGACCTGCAGAGAGCTGGGGCCAAAGTAACAAAGGCTACCATCAGTAACACACTACGCTGCCAGGGACTCAAATCCTGCAGTGCCAGACGTGTCCCCCCTGCTAAGGCCAGTACATGTGCAGGCCAGACTAAAGTTTGCTAGAGAGCATTTGGATGATGCAGAAGAGGATGGTGAGAATGTCTTCCAGAAGAGGACATTCTCACCATCCTATTCTGCATCAAACTAAAATATATCTTTTTGCTTTATCAAGATGCCAGTTTCCTTGTTTTCTTGTCATAATTTTGATAATACATATTTTTTAAAACACTTATCCTATATAAATGTCTTAATATTATGTTTATCTTGTTTTCTTCTATTTCTCATTAGTATAAAGTATTTTGTTTCCTATACAGATTACAACAACATATAATAAAAAAAAACAACTGAAGAAAAAAGTTTGTTCACGATTTTATTGTTTAATGGTCATTTTGACACTTAAGGGCATTTTAGAGAATGTTCCTTCTTTTCATTTGGATGATTGATTTAATTATGCTGCAGTTAAAGCAAATGTCCTTCACCAAAGGTAGAAAATGTAAACTATCATGCTTTATTAAACTGCACTAAATCAAAACCATGTTTCTTCTGATAGAGCTGAACCGGGTTTAATGATTCAAATGAAAGGAATAATATATGAAAACAGAGTGATGCAGGGCTAACTAACCTGTTGGACTCCTTTTCATGCAAGTAAGGAGTTGCTAACTACACCTTCCTCTCAGTTTATCTCTCAGTTCTTCACAAAGACCTGTCACATTTAATGGCCTGCTGGATGAGTGGGCTTCTGTAACCCTCTCCTGAAAACCCCCCACAAAGAAAGGCTCACGGTCAGCTAATGAAGCCTAATATTCTTTAAATAGGGTCTAAACAATTAGGAAAGTGTTTCCCATGGTTCTCCCTCCAGCGGTCCGCGGCCGTCGGTGCAGCGGCTCTTCTGTTTGATGAACTCTGAATGTCTCCCATTGATGGGGGGTCAGAGCTTAGAGACTGTGCCGCAAAGGGACGACACTGAAAAGAGGGTCCCACACCGTGGCCTCAGCATGGCTCAGGCACACAAATAACCACTAACAGCCCCTCCACTTATCTGTCCGTGGGTTGCATTCATCAGCACTGAACAAGCCACTGAGTACAGAATTTTGTGAGATTCAGAGCATTTAGTCTTTCCCCTCACCATGAAATATTATCTGATAAAAAGAAATCCACTATTTAATTCGAAGATGTCAGGTTGCTTGTTCCATGTGTTTAAATGCAAATGCTCTTTTGGTGCCAAGCTCTGGTCTGGCATGAGCAGGCTGTGGAAATGCATGATGTGTGAGCTGGGTTGATTGGGGTATTAGCACTAAGTGCGTGAAACTGCGACACAGCTAACCATTCAGATAAGTTGTATCTGAAATGCTTTATAATATATCATCCTTTGCAATAACAGATGCTGCTCACATGCAACCTGCAGAATCAGGAAAGTGATCTGGCTTGCATGCAACCACACTCTTGCCTGTTTTTTTCCGTTTTCATACATCTGCAAAGATGTGTGAAAACACAAAGAAATTTGATATACCTGCTCATTGTGGCACAACTAATTGTTCTGGTTCGATACTATAAGATAGCTAAACTACAACTGTAGCTGACCATACAGAGGCAATTACAGAGGTCTTTGGGGTTAAGGAGAGAGTAAGGGCTTTGTTTGCCCCCATCTCATGAGTGAATGGACATGTATAGGAGGATGAAGGAGAAGACGCCAATTAAAGGATGGAGGATTTAATTTTCCTTCTTTTTTTTGTCATGTGCTGTAATTAGACTCAGGTTCCAAATAACTTCTCCAAGTACTATGTATGTTTCTTCATTTGCCACCTCTTTAAGAGCAAAACATTATTCACTCCCCGGCGGTCAATTCTAAGTGACTTGACAGACTATGTGGGTAAAAAAAGCTCCAATGCACAAATTTTTGGGGGCTTCTAACACACTTTGCAGTTTATACACACAGATATAAGTGGAGTCCCTAAATTCTTCCACCCAAAAAAGTTCAAACACTGACTGACATGCTTTAAACAGAGGTAATGCATGGGCTTGGTGTGTATATATATTCCTGTGAGCCTCTCCATAAAGTGCACTCTTAAACAGATGTCCTGAGAGATGACATAAAAGCACTTCAGAGCTTCTGTCAGCTTTGATGCTGAAAGCAGGAAATGAGTCACATCCAGTGGTTTCAAGTGTGCAACTTCATTCATGACCACATCCAGTAAATCAAATGTCCCAGAAACACGTGAGCAAACAAGGAAGTTCCCATTTGGTTAGTTTTGCTCTAAATCCTTGTATACAGTCCTTAGCTCAATGATTTAGAGGCTGTTTCTCCAAACTGTAGTCTAGTAACCAATGATGCTCCTTCGGTTTTCCTAGCTATGAAGTCCCAGCTGTTTTAAATGATGAGATAAATCTGCCTCAACTATGACACTCAAATGAGGAACTATTGCCGTGCATATCTAAACAACAAATCAGACCGTGACCCCATAAACTCCCCGCCCTGTGGCACACACTCCCTGCTTCCTGACTCTGGGAAATCAAGAGTCCAGCAGCTGTTGTCCGAGTAGGTGGTGCAGGGAGGAGCAACCAAGGGGCATGGGAAGGATTTGAGTGTGCCATGTTAATAAGTCACAAGTGGCCTGCACCAGTGGTCCTTCTGTCATTACTGTGCCACCACACTTCTGGCACCTGACCCAAAGATGCATTCCTGGTGTAATGGGCAACAGCTGGGCCCAGGCGTTCCTCGAGGACTGCAAGCAAAAAGCAGACCAGGGCACTGTTGGCAAACTCCCACCCTTCTCACCCCTCTGGGATTCAAAGATTCTTCCTCCCTGCTCATTAGCCCCGCCAGGAATTTTTCTGGAGTGTTTTTATGGAGGAGGACTTCACAAAAAAATATTATTTGGAGTAATCAAGCTCACCTGGGTAACTGGTGACACATTCTTTCAAATCCTATTTTATTTTGTGCATATTTTGCCTGTAGTTATCCAAGTTATGAATTGGCCTCTCAGGCATCTTGGTAAAAGTATGTGGTCTCGCATCAGAAACATTGGAAATGTTTGCCAGATTCTCCCGAGCCTGCTTTCAGCAGGTGTGGACTGGTGAGAGTGGTTGCCACGGAAACACTGCTTTAGACCAATCGCTGCTTACTGAAGTCATCTGGCTCCAACATGGCAGCACCCGTGTCACAGAAAAAGGGCGACTGAATTTACTCCATTTTGTTTGAGCTGGAAGTAAGTCATTTGCTATGGGTGAAGTAAAACTCCCTCGGTCCAGTTCTCATATAAAGTCAATTATTCAGAGTGGAGGGTTAACTGATGAGTGGCGTTTAGAGTGATGTAACTGACCAGCATGCCCTTAAAAACAGACTCCATGCACTGGGAAGAAGACAAAACTCAGTTCGTTGCAGTTTGCGCAGTGACAGACAGGCTTCTCCTTCTGCAGAAGTCTGACAAAACTTTTCGTTTCCTGTGTGGTTCATCTCTTTAAGAGATAGGCATAACCCTGACACACACCACAGAATTACAGCTTAACTGATCTCTTGTCTGCCATGTTTTCATGTGACGGTAATTATAATCTGAATCAATCACTAAATGAGATGTTCACAGAGCTGGAGATGAAGTAACCACAAACACACTCATGTTTTCAGTCCCAGATGTAGTCTAAACATTGTACTGAAATCATAAAAGACAGATGTGTTTAAAATGTTAACATGAGCCGAGGATAAAAAAAAATCAGCTCAACCAACTGTATCAACAGAAATTCATTATATATGAAAATAAAATTGTACACCTCCTACTAAGCTCAAAAACAATGAAGGCTTGTGCCAGTCCTGAACGCCTCCTCTTCAGAGGAAGAAAGTCCTTTGCAGCCTCATTTATTTGCTGGAGTGTATTTGTTCAAAAGTACCTTCTTTCAGTGCAGCGCATGCACATGAGCAGAGGGGGCTGACATACAGACCTCTGTCTTGGCTGACAACCAGTGGTCAGAGCGGCGTTGGCAGCAGGATCGTGAGAAACAGGGGGGCGACACCCAAATGTCATCACAGCTGCAAAACTGCTGAGCATAAAATACAAATTACAGAAATATGCACCCTGAGGCCTCCCAAAAATGAAAACAGAGGCACATTTGAGTGGCTTTCGTCCATCTGAGCAGAGGAGTTGATGCTTTCCTTGTAGGCTGACGGAGTCTTTGCTGATTCACAGCAGACTTACGGCTTGACTTCTGCCAAGTTTCTGTTTATCAGGTCTGTCTCATTAAGTACAAGTATGTGACGTTTAAACTGAGCAAGACCTTAGGGGAGTAAGACATGATAATTATAGACAGAAAATCATTTAAGCTTGAAATTATATTATTTCATCAACTTTTTTTTCTCTTTTGTTCTGACAAATTAGAATCACATTTCGTAGAACACAATACAGAGATTGGCAGTTTAGGTCTTCTGAACAAATCTTAGGCCCATGCAAAAAATCAAGGAAGTTCTTCATTACTAAAACTTGATTTTTACAGTAAATTATATAAATAATTTAAATACAGAAAAAAAGAAATGTGTTAATGACAGGTATATATCTGTGTTGCAATTAAAACAGTCTGTCTACAAGTGGATTCATTGGAATGGAGCAGAGCAGGGAGCTTGTGTCCTGCTGATTTTAGATTTTGCGTATCCACTCCAAGCTTTTTCAAACAGCAATTTTTATCTACTCCTGCATCACAACGATTTGAATAAAGAAATACTCAAACTCAACTTTAATCTAAAATTTCTTTATATATTGTATGTGCTCCATCATGAGAAAAATGCCACAAGAGCATGTTACCACCAAAAAAAGTTTTTTCACTGGAGTGGGTCTTTAATGAATAAATTGGACTTGTTTTCATATGCTAGAGTTCCTCTTTTGTAGAGCGTTCAGAGCTCATCTAGTTGCATCAAAAGGTTAGTTATAGGTTATTCATATCATGAAACTGATGAGACACATGTGTGTGTATTTATCCATAAACAGGTCTCTGGGCATATTTGTGTATGTTGGTGTACAATAGTAACACAGTACAGGTTGGTGTTTGTTTGTGTTTGAGAAAGAAGCTGGGAAAGTTTGAGACACAGTAGCCGAGTGGGTGGTGGTAGATTTGTGGTTTGGTTGAGTCGGGGGTGTTACACTCGTGTGAGCTTAAGGAGGTAGATGAAGCAAAGGGCTGAACAGAAAGGGAGTGAGAGCTTGTGCTTGTGCCTTTCAAGGTGTGTTATTTGTTCAAGGCTGTCCAAACATTTACAGAGCGCTGGCAGTCCTGGAATGCAGAGGCAGGGCCCAGACCGAAAGCAGCAGCCGTGGGAAACTGCTGCTCTCCTCAACCTCTGCAGGCTTGTTCCCCCTCAGGCAGAGTGTCAACACAGACAGTGCCAAAGATGTGTGGGCCTGATAGTGACATGACTTGTCAGCAGCAGCAGACACACACACACACACACACACACACACACCACACACGTGTAGTGCAAGCAGGCGCACAGCCCGGCTCACTGCCTCGCTTGCAGACTGACACACATTAACCAACCGAGGTGAGGTAGAAGCTGCCCACACACACACACAAATATAAGTCTCTTGCTGCTGTGAAAGACACACAAAGAGCTCTGTGTTCTGCTCAATCTGTAGATTCAATAAGACACATTTTTAGCCAAACTGCCCTTGATCTTGTGTTTTGTTTTTGAAAATCCACTAATGTAGCAAAATGTCATTATGAATCTATTTTACTACATTGTTTTCTTAATATAGGGGAATTGGGCAAATTACATTTCCATTACTTTAGAGTATTAGTAGCTTGCCCTTTAACCAGATTTTCACTTCTTTCATACACACAGAATATCAAAACAATCATCAAGCTAGAAGTTGAGCAAAATGGAAGATGTTAAACCTTCCACTTTGTGCTTATTTTGTTGATTGCACTAAAGTGACTGAGGGGGAACCTGCTGGTGCCAAGCATGGGAACCAGGCATTCTAGAGAGCCACACTAAGAAGTCAGCTTTCACAGTGCACCGCTGAAGCCATATCTTGTGATAAGAGTTGAGTTCAGAATGCCGGCCACAAGTCCATGACACGCACGGGTGCAGACCAAGTTCACGAGTACCTCAGTCCACCTGTTCTCCACTCAGTCACAAACCTCAGCTGAGATAATGTGTGACTGACACATTGAACTTCACACCGTGTTTACCTATTTCCAATTCAAAATATAGCCATATATGTTTGCAAATAATAATTTAAATATTAAAGTCCAACAAAAATAGTGTTTTTAAAGTGTTCTCGCAGCTTTTTTCTATTGATGGAGGACATATTTAAACAAAATCAAGGTGGAAATTGTATTTCTGTGCATGTCTTGATTCAAATCGTTGTGAATCAGGAGCAAATGAAAAAATACCATTTGAAAAGACTTTTAGATGTGACCTTACAACCTAGAACGGCAGAGCTACATGCTCTCTGCTCTGCTCTGTTCTAATGCATCCAGACAAATAAATCCCTATACGTCTTTGTTTTCCTTGTCCGAGCTGACACCTGGCTCAAAACTGTACGAAATGATAGCTCCAATATTATTGGATGTTTATGTTGCACCGTTAATGTTAGTTTGGGGTTGTGAGGGCTGTAAGCTAGCAAGAGACTGTGTAAACAAAGACAGGATGGGAAAAAGGGACAGGGCTTCTCTGCGCCAACAGTCCTGCCTACAATTCAGAGCCAAAGTTCTAAGGAATTCCTGCCGCTCTGCAGAAACTATGTCCAAGAAAGCGACATAGTTTTTTTCATTTTAGCTAAGAATGGCATAATCATCATTAAAAGACATCTAAGAACCCTTTTACAATAGATCAAAAGATAATTGAAGTCTGACTTTAAATAGATATAAAGTACAAAAACAACTCATAACTTAGGTGTATTCATTTTGCTGATCTTTTCGTAACACATTTATATAGAGTTTTAGCAAAAAATATTATAAATAATAATTAAAACATCAAATCTCCTCTCAGTTAAATGTTTCTTCAATAACTGTTTGAATGATGAATAACAAGTATAGCATAAGGATAAAGATGCCTGTAGACTAAATAAAATAAATAACCCTACGTTTAAAACTGTGGTTTGTTGTGAGGAAACCTTGCTTATTTGATTAAAGATGTTCATTTGCCTAAGCTCTGGCAGAATACCTGCTGTTGACACAGAACTTCGGGTTGGTGGGACAGCTGCCAAACAAAGAAACACAGCTACACACCTCAAATGAGTGATACCTGGAGTCTGAGCGTATGACAAATCTGAGAGAAACTTGCTCATCATGCTTTTCTTCAGAGAATGGCTCTTTGTCTTTATCTCTGGCACACAGTCGCTGCGTCTGCCCTGAAGCTACATACACCTGCCTCCAACGCTGCCGCAGAGTCATGTTTCAGCAATGAGGCAACGTCCCACCAATAAGCTGCGGTGAGAACAGTTGAAGAGTGTGGTGGGAACTCTCCTCCCATCTATCCTCTCTCTACCTGAGAACCGAGGCAGCAACAGGGAGGGGCCGCCCCGCCGCCTGCCGTCTGAATGAACACCAAACAAAAACTTACCAACAGGTGAGTTACACGAGTCAGTGTTAGTTTTTCTTTTTTTTCTGTTTCTTTTCACCCCCTCTTATTATTTTTCATTCATGGCTGCCATCCTGCTTTGCATTTTGGCAGGACTATAAAAAAGGAAACACTGAAAAAAAAAACATTCAAAGTGTGGGAACCTTTCCCTGTTCCTTTTTTCCCCTTCGATGAGCTTTTATCAACATTAACTCAGCTTACACAGGTATTTGTGCACCTGTGGTCCAGGATTAGAGGATCATCTTTTTTATTGTGTGCAGAAACAACTACAGTGAACATTTTTTTCCACCTTTTGGTCTGAAATCCTGTGCTGAACAGCTGTAAAAGCTTAGACTGTCAAAGCAAACTGTATTCCTGTTTTTCTTAAATCTTGGCACAATAAATGAGAAATTAAGGAAGTACCTATTAGTTCATTGTTGCGTAACTTTATGATGAAAAAATGATTGAAGGCTTAATGATATAGGCTGTTTGAAGAAGTTGTTAGAAATCTGAAAGAACCGGTTGTTTCCTCATTGTTATCTTAAGACATCCATTCCATTTGACATAAAAAAGTAACACCCCAAAGAAAACGTTTGAGGAATTTGATTTTGCTGTTCGCACTATGTTAATAATTTCCCTGTTTATTCTAAAGAAAATAAATGAATAAAGATGGATTCATCTGATTGTTTAACCTCTTGACTAAAATTAAATTCAAAAATCTTTTTGGAATTTTATTCTTTTAGCAGCTCCTCTCAGACTTTTGTTATATGTATCCTCCTCACACCAACCACCCTCATGACCTCCTTCTCCACACACCCTTTTTGATCTTCCTTAGGCCAGAGAAGGGCCAACCTTTTGATTTATGGGCCACAAAAGGTTGGACCAGGAGCAGATAATGACTGTCCGACTCGCAAAACACACATGAAGATCAGAAAAACAACAAAATCTTCCAAAATCCCATGAGTGCAAAATAACTTTCTGCACCTACACAAAGGTCAATGTGTTTTTGGTGTCTTTGGTGGAACTACAGAGAAAACAAAACACTAATAAGGATTATTATCCATTAGTTTCAGTTTAGCAGGCCAGATTAAATAGTTTAGATAGTTTGGACACATTCAGAGTAGGGACAGTGATGATGTTTGTAAAGGAATGTGGCCCCCACGGGCCGGGGCATATGGCCCCTGGGCCATAGTTTACCCACCCCTGCTCTAGGCCTCTTTCCTGGGAGCTCTAACCTCAGCATCCCTTTACAAAACATCATCACTGTCCCTTCTCTGAATGTGTCCAAACTATCTTAATCTGCTCCCTTGTATTTTTCTTCAAAACATCAACCATGAGCTGTTCATCTGATGGATTCATTCCTGAACCTATCCAACCTTCCAAAGAGAACATCAGCATCTTCAGCTCTATTACCTCCAACACGTTCTCCTATCTTTTTTTTACAGTGACATTGTCTTGGAACCACACAGCATTGCTGGTTTTACCACAGTCCTCTACACCTAAAGACTGTAAATTTGATTTTCTTTTTTTTTAAAGATTTGAAAGGCAACACAGTCAGTTCCAGTCACACATCAAGGTTTAGTGGATCAATGATGAAGAATCATAGACACTATTTGAGGCAAAACTAGAATAGATAACGGCACAAACATGTCTTCATAGGAATAGAACTTTAATTGATCTCACAACAGGGAAACTGATTTGTTACCATAACTCAAAATAACAAGGATAATAATAAAAACTGATAATCGATCATAAATAACACATAAATACAATGAAATGAAACATATTGAGGTGTCCAGTGTTGGACAGCAGTCTAATAGTTAGTAGGAGGAAGGATTGCAGTTTGTGTTGCATCCTCCTCTGAACTACCACAGTAACAGACTTGATAGGACATCCCAGATTGGAGCCGGATCTCCGCACTAGTTTGTCGATCTGAAAACTTACAGAAATGTGAACATTAATATGTTCCTTTATAAAACTTAAATCCAATATTTAAATTGAGCCTTTATCCACCTCTACACCTTTCAGCCTCTTGCATATTTAGAAAATTAGCCAGTGAAACTTCTCCACCTATTCATTTTTTCACAGCTGCTGTATCTTGCTTCATAATGGGAGAAATAATTTCACATAGATCCCAATAGAACTTCAGTACTTGATAATGGTCCTTTTTTTAACAGCATGGCCTTCAAACTTTGCAGCCTTCCAAACGGTAACACCCACAGGGACTTGGCTGTTTTAAGAATTTTGTGTCCATAAACCAAGAGTGCAGACAACAATGGATGGGCAGCTGTTTCCTCAAAAAGCACAGCGCCTTGTGTCGTGTAACAGGTGCTTTCACATGATGTCATGTTGTTGTGTAACTAATGTTACCTCTCCTGAAAAAGCAAAAAAATATAATTGTTTCTCTCAATTGACAAAAAAACAAACCTTTTCTTTATTTTTGTTGTTTTCTACGCATTGAGAGGGATCAAACTTAACATTTACAAAGTATTTCACAGTGAATTTGTTGAGTAACCTGAAGAGAGCAAAATGATAAAATATGTCATTGAAAGGCAACCCTTGAAAACAGTTTATTTGGTCTGGGTCAGTGGGATGCTCAGGAGATCAAGTGTGGTGTTAGACTCTAGTTTTGTCTAACATTCGAGGGGAAGGTAAACAGTGAGCCATTACTTGATCCCAATGCTGGTTGACTTTTGACTTCTTTGACACTGAAAGGAAATGGTTTTGGAAAGGTTACATCTATCGTTTGTTTGTCTTTTGGCTCTACAGTTGGTCCCAGTAGGAGGGAAGACGGTCTTTTCATCCTCTTATCCTCTGTTCAGCGCTTTAAGACTGCTTTTCTTTACCTTTCTGGAGGCTTCTTCCCCTCTTTTGTTCTTCGTCTTTCAGCCTTTGGTTTACAGCTGCTCCTCAAGCCACAGAACTACGTTTCCTTGTTTTCTCACCAAATAGGACTTAAAGAAAGCTGGAAAAATGTGATCCTTAAAAGCTGAACTTATAAATGTCATCCCCGTACAGCTATTTGAATCATGCATCCATACAATGGCAGCAGATGACGGTGTTTTACCATTTTAAAGAGGTGAGGCTCTGATTTTACATCTAAAGCCTCAATGCAGCTTCTGCTTGAGAGAGAAAATCTACCGTACTCAATAGTGAAAAAATGATAATTTGAACTATTCAGTTGCTAGTCTTTTTTTGAAAGAATAAAACAGATTACACCAGGAACTTTAGTTTTCCATCACACCTGATCTTTAACTGAAAGTCCATCAGGATCTTAACCTGAAAATGTCACAAAGTTGTTGTTTAAAATGTTATGGGTTTCAGATAAAAAAAGGACAGATACACCTAGGACAGGTTACCAGTCTGTCGCAGCGCACACACACACACACACACACACACACACACACACACACACACACACACACACACACACACACACAAGAGACAATTTAGAGTAATCAATTCACCTATAAAGCACGTTTTTGGTATGAAGCCAGGGTCATGCATGGAAAGAACATGCAAACTCCACGCAGAAAGGTCCCAACTGGGATTTGAACCTCTTTGCTGTAGGGTAAGAGTGTAAACCACTGTGTCATTGTGCAGTCCTAAAGGGCCTTTTTATTTTACAAAAACAAACCCCCTAGAAATGAGAAAACCATTAAATATGACTTTTTTTAGGCAAAAAAATAAAAGATCTGCCAGTGGGGTAAGATTTTGTGGATAAGATCATTTTTCTTGCAAGACAAAAAACAAGACTACGGAGCCCGTGTCCTGACATTAAGATATAAAAATATATCTTGTTCCCACAGATTAATATCTTGTTCCCACAGATGATTATCTCGTTCGCACGAAATACTGTTCCGTTCCCACAAGATACTATTGCGTTCCCTTAAAATACTATTCCGTTCCCTCGAAATGATTAACTCGTGCGAACGCAATAATTATGTCGTTCGAATAATTATTCACGTCATAAGTCATTCACACGGATATGCTCTTTCAGCGGTAATTTCCGTGTCTCTGTGACCAGTGTTGCCAGATTGGGCGGGTTTCCGCCCAATTGGGCTTCTTTTGGTTATGTTGGGCGGGTAAAATTGGCATTGGGCGGGTCTATAAAATTTGGGCTGCTTTTTAAAATATTTAGCGGTATTTTACTGTCATTATTATTATTTTTCTTATTATTTAAAATATTACTTAAAAGTATACTAATTAATATATAGCCTAAAAAGCATGGTGAATATATGAAACATTACAGTAATCCCCCGTAATTGCGGGGGTTTAGTTCCTCACCCCCCCCCCGAATAACAAAAATCAGCGAAAAATTGACGCTGTTTTAAAACTCCCAGAGCCTCTGCAGTTTGGGTTCATTTCCAGAAGCCTTAGATGATGCAAGGCTTTTATTGGCTTTTATTAACCTTGTAAGAATGGTTACAGCTCGAACAAAAATAGCGCAGCCTGCTCATACACTCAGCCGGAGGAGAACGTTCAGCCAACGCTCACCCAGGTAGGCCCCGCCCCCTCTAATCCACCAGTCATCACCAGCCCACCGCTGATTGACATACACTGTGGTCCAGCACCTGGCAGTGGCAGAAAGAGGGGGGCCCCGGCTGCCCGCAGCTCTGTCCAACGGTCGTTTACTTTATTGTTATAAGCGCCAAAACAACGTGAAAAGGTTAAACTAAGTCACTCACCCCTCTTGTTAAAATAAAATATGTCCAACACAAGAGGCCCTCAGCTCTCACCTGCCTGCCTACCTGTTGGACAGGACAAGTAAAAAAAAAAAAAGAAAAGGTATATGTTTTCTTAAAGCTGCACTTGAGTGACTAATTAGTCTTATTTTTTTTATTTTTTGCTCACACGAAAGCTTGTTTCATTCTTTATATATTTAGCAATTGTTGCGGGTGTTTGATTCCTCCGTGTATTAGCCATATTTGGCATTTATTGACTGTTATTAGTGTTAAACGTTTTCAGTTCAAAAAATAAAGTAATACACATTGAAAAGCTGCATTTGAGTGACTAAAGAGTTTTATTTATTTTTATTTTTACACTGAAGTTTTACACTGAAGTTTCTATCTCTAAATATTGTTGCATAAAAAAGTTATGCAAGTTCTCCCAAGCCATCTAGAGTAAACGATACGAGAAACCTATAACTGGATTTTCTGTACTTATTTTATAAAAACATTTATTATAACAGACTTATTATATAATAATTTATTATTATTGCGTCATTTTTTATTAGGCTACGGCTATACTTTTACGTTCAACATTAGGTTTTTGCTAGGTTGAAATTTGGGCTGGTTTTTATTGAGGTGGGCGGGTTTTACGATGAGTTTGGGCTGGAACTTGTCACTCAGATCTGGCAACACTGTCTGTGACCCATATTCGTTCAAAAAAGGAACATGAAGAACAAAAATGATCACTTTATTACCGTCTCAATGAATATAAGAAAAATATCAAAAGATTTATGATAACTAGGCTGCTTTGTCATACGATAGCTCCTGCTAGGCTACTACTAGCTCCGCCGCAGAGCTGTCCGATGTATGCCGGCATTTGGGCAACTGGCTGGTTGGTTGACAGACAGCTGATATTGTAGTTTAGGGTCGAATAGGAATAATAATATTCAGGACTTGTCTTATTAACTTTTGCAGTCAGTAGCTTTACATTCAAAGGCTATTAGGCTACATGCTAACTGACTAGCCGATCATTTATCCTGTTATTAATTTATGTCATAGATTTACAGCAGATACCTTCACATTTCTGTCTGTGTGTGTCTCATTACATTGCATTGAATACACGGAGGATGTTTAGAGAACAGATTTATTTATTTTAAAAAGCACAGAAGCATCCATCGTATTCACGTTCATTCATATCTGGTAGTACGCCCTCCGTCATCTTCTTGCTGCAAAAGCCGCTTCCTGTCGCTACTTCCGTGTCTCTGTGAGCATTCAATAAGGGTAAAAATAAAAGCAAGAATGGTCGATCTGTTATTGTCTCGATGAAAATCTGAAAAATATCATATTAAGCTGGCTGCTTCGCCTAATGCACTTACCTTTAGGTCGTAGCATAACAACAATAGCAGTAGGTCACGTTTCCCAGCATGCACAGCGCCCAATCATTGGCCAATCACCTTGTCCCTGTGACCAAGGTTTAACAACAAGACCAATGATTACAATTTTGTTTTTGCATTGTAGACTCAACCAAACCCCAAACCATGTTTTTGAATTGAATGCAAGTAACCATCAGCACCAAAAGACCTTGCCTGTAAGTTAGTACGGGTTCAGACCCAGCTGGTTTGGTGACATACCCAACAAGACCATCCAGCCGGATCTTCTTCTGGCTCTTGATCCAGCAGAGCACCCTAGTCGTTTCCACTACAGGTCAATCTTGTGTCCATTAACTGAATACATATCTCGACCTAATTAATAGATGTGCTTTTTCCGCTTTCTTTGTTTTATTGTGTTCGCCTCACACATAACCTTCAACCACATCTGTGAATAGCATGCATTTCTGTGTTTTTTTAATATATAGGATCACACCACAAAATACACTGAAAAGCCATAAACATTGGGATGGGGCTCACGTGAACCTTGTTTGATTACTTTGTGGCATACTCGTAAGAAAGGTGTTAGTGTAAATAAGCCCACCGCTTATTTTTGTTGTCTCATTAGGTCTCAGTGAATACAAGGTGCCACTGGATTAAATGTGTGATTTCACCCATAAGCACTGACAGTACTAAATACACACAAGGGATGCACAGTGTTAATTAATGCCATGTTTATTTGGCACAACATGAGATCCATTTAAGGTTTAAAGGCTGGAATTATATTGGCTGATACCACTAAAAGATTATTTAGTTGTGTTCTTTCAGCTATTTTAGCTCATTCTGTTTTGTGTGGTTTCTATGCTCAAACACTAAACAGATCATTGGGAGAGCAGCCTGCTTGGACTTTATCTGCAAAATTGAAATTCATCCTTCTCCAGTATGCAGTAACCAGTAACCATACTGCATATATATTGCATCAGAACTTCTCAAACCTTCAGAGGTAACTGACAAAATGCAGGTATGAAGGCTGAGTAGCTCGGTTGGTAAGGTGAGAGGCTACAATGCAGGAATACAGGGTTCGATTCCCGGAGGGGGATAAGCAATGGTACTGGGTCAGTTACTATATCAATGGCAAGCAATGAACATCACTCAGTCAGGGTCCTTAGGCAAGGCCCTTAACGCTACTGCCTCCCGAGCGCGGTGAGGCTGCAGCTAACCGCTCCCCCTGGGGATGGGTCAAAATGCGGAGAAGAATTTCCCCATCGTGGGATCAATTAATTAATTATTATTATTAAAACTACCAGGTACTTCTTCTTCGCTTTGCTATGTTTTGTCTGTTGCTTGTCAGAAAAGAATGAGGAAATTTGAATATATTGTCACAACCATAGATTATTTCTGACCAATAATTAAGATAAGACATGTAAAACTACCTCAAAAGTTATTGAAAAAGATTTGCCCTGTCTTCTTACTCTTTACATGTACCTGAAATACAGAAAAAGAACTTGTATACTTGTCTGAAGAAAGTAATCATTTAGGTTAAAAGAACACTTGGTTCACAGGGGTAAAAAACAGCCCGTCAATTAATTACTAAATTCTAACTTGTTTTAGGTAACTATGCAAAGTTTAAAAAAAAAGAACCTGTTTTATCATGGTTTTTATCAAATATATATGCTATATATAATATTATATAATTTATGTATTTATATACTTTTTTGTGTTCTGAATGTGAATTACAACCTTTTTGTAGGTACCAGTGAGCTTTTTACACCAACACACTTGAGAGGAGCTGACTAGTTGTAACCACACAAAAGTTTTCAGACTCATAAAAAAGGTATAAAGTTGTAGAAGAAAAGAGAAGAACCAGAGAAAATGCAAAGAGGATGAGTGTAGGGAAAACATTCTGAAAGATTTTACGAGGCTTCATTGATCAAAACAAAGAGTCCAATTTGTTCCTTGAGTACAGAGAGAGACTAAAGAGTAACAGACAATGGAATGTCTTCACTTTTGTCTTCTAAACTAAGTCACATATGTAGAAGTTATATGTGGAATCATTCTTAGCACAGTTTTGGTCAAAATGAAAATGCACTTTTGAAGATAATGCATCATTAACCCGCACATATTAGGTATTTACGTAGCTCTTTATTTTTTGAAAGAATAATGCTTTCTAAATTCAAAATATCAAATTGGTTTTCCTTTTTTTTAAACAACATCATCCATAAATCAAGCAGAAACATTTTTGACAGGGT
>CM074492.1:10161763-10319318 GCA_037389245.1 Oryzias sinensis
GAATCTTTTCTAACTGGAAACAAATGGAGATTGTTGGAGGCAGAAACGGTAATCCAAACATTGTTTAATCCCAAAGTCAGATTCAAAGCCTGTGTTGTGAGAAGCAAATCACAGAGGCTGTTTCCAAATGTATCCCTTGTGCTATCCTGGCCACTTTAACATTGGGAGTTGGGTCATCTAGACCCACTAGACAGGGCTCTGAACCATTTTTCTTCAATGATTTGTGATCTTCACTGGTGTCCATGGATTACATGAAATCTTTCCACCTTTATCCACCTTTGTCATGGTAGTGAGAACACGTCAATGTAAGGGTGGGGTCATCTAAGATAGCACAAGGGTTTTAATCAGCACTGCATTGATAAAATATACAAAACATTTCATTAAAGATACAATATGGACTGGCTTAAAAAAAACACTGCAATAAGAAGAAAACTAAAAATAGAAAAAGAAAATCAATAGAAAATATTGAAATAATCTGTCCGGTATTTTTACTTAAGAATTCTTATAGGAAGATATCTAAATCTAGAAACAAAGATTTCCACACAAGCATCCAAAAAGGAAAAAAAAATAAGCTAAAAAGCTGTTATAATTAATTAAAATAGAATGTTCTACAGCCCAATAATAAGTATATACTAAACAAATGGTTTGTATTTTTAGTTTTTATGTACACAGTTGCAGTTCATTTTGATAACAGTGACAAAAACTAGTGTAATAAATGGAAATGAAACATTTTAGAACAAAGTGTGAACAAAATGAGAAAACGATATTAGTACAAGTTGGCCCATCTTAATACATTCTCAGAAAAGCCCAAACTTGCACTTTTTGTTTCCAAAAAAATATCTTAGATGTCCTATTAACATTTCTTTAAACAAGCAACTTGATTTTTTTGTATTAAATCAAGTTTTCTAAAGACAAGAGCTTGGAGCAAAATAATTTTGACTAATTTTAATAAAAAATGTCCTTGTTTATCGATCCTAGCTCTTAATTAGACAAAAAGCCTGGACTGTGGTGATTTCTAGAAAATCTGGGGAAGATGTAGAGCAAAGATAAATTTAAAAAACTTTAAACTTGCTAAAATATCTGGAATGTCCAAAAACAAGGTTTGAAATAGTTTACAGTGAAGTTATTCAAATTGTAGGTGATTTTCATTTGTTATGAGGTTTTATAAATCCTTTTGGTGGATTTGCTTCAGGTGTATCATTTCTGTTTCCCAAATCTTTTTCCCTGTTATTTTTTTGGCATAAATATAACAAAGCAAATTGTGTTTCATAATAAGCATAACTGATTTTGGAAAAGAAATGAATCTTTGTTATTGTTGTTTTTGTTGACCAGGATGTGAACATACGGATTGAAACTCAAGAGTTGGACAGGTTTTGTTGTTATGATCATTTGATGTTAGATATTTAAATAGATTTGTTGGCAGTGATAACCAGCCTTTTTAATGGTGGACACTTATACAATCCACAACATTTTAGATCTGTAAAATCGTTCTTCACACCTGAATCTTCCGTTTTTATCAAATTTACACCAAGCAGCTTATAGAGTATTTTTAATTATAAGTGAAAACAAATTATTTAAACCTCTGACATTAGGCCACTACTCTCCGATTTAACAAAGATAACCTTTTTCTCTGTACTTTGAAAATCTCAATTGTTTTCACTCTATAGTCTCAACATGTCTCATATCTGTACCAACTGATTATAGAGCACATGCTCATCCAGATAAGAGCATTCATTGGAGTCCTATGGCGTGATGCGGCTATGGTAATTTGCAATAGATTCTTTTTTTCATGTGATAGGATATGTTAGCATTTGCCACCAACTCAGCTGCTTGCGTTGGTTTTATATTAATGAATGACGTCTGGATCATCTTCTATGGAAGTTATGGTTTCAACCGAAGGTCACATAGTCCTGAAGGAAGAGCAGATTAGCACGCTGTATGTTTTCTTCCACAACACTGTTAATCGCTTATGCATATGCTGATCTTATCTGCCCTTTTTTTTTTTAGCAAACCAAGAAAAGTGTTCTGGTTTCAGAGCTATATTTCAAACCAACTCCACTTCCTTCTTTGCACTTGACATTTTCTTTGACACTGGGGTTATTACATATTCAAAAAGTAGAATAACTGAACATTTTGCTTTGCCCTGTCAGCACCATCTGCAGGTCAGACTGGGCATCGCTTACCTGTTGAATTCAGCCTCTATAGATTAGTTAGGTGGTGCTATTGAGCTCTGATGGTGTCTGGTTTAGTAGTGACTGTTGCCTTATGTCAGCCTCCCACTGAGCTCTTATGCCACTGACCGCCAGTCACACTTTACAGCTTAAGTCTCTGACCTGCTATCTAAGAGAGAATGGGTATTTTTAGCTTTCGGATGTAGAGGAATGCCTAAGGATGCAGTCAAAGGCTCATGGAGGCGGTTTAATTCCTTCCCTCAATCCCTTACAGTGGTTCAAATTAAGAGCACACGCTGAAAGTGTAACCTGTTGTTTTGTGGATGTGTGAATGTGGTTTTAACACTTATGTCGGGCTGTGTCTCCATTAAAAAAAAAGTGGTCTTAGTCATCTGCTGTCAGGGGCAGAGACAGAGAAACAAGCAGAACTGAGGGGCAGGCTTTGTTCCAATCGACCTCCCCTTCCCGTCCAGACTTCTCTTTTTCACTCTCCTGCTCTGACCAGGCTGACCACTAGAAAGAATGATTATAGGTGGGTACCTCCCCCTGCTCTGCCTGGGAGTGTTCTGGGATAATAGCATCAGGGACACCTGGTGCCATCCCAGAGAGGACATAAAGGCTCAGGGAGTTAGGCGGGAGAACTGGACAGCAGGCAGGCAGCTATGGCACACAAACATGGGCATGTGAGGGACAGGGTAAGTACATGCATTGGATCACTTTTTACCCCAAGATAGATAATATCCCACACATGGGTCAGCTGTGGTTATGTGTCAGTCGTCCCAATTTAATCCCTTTATTTTATATTCAGCCAAAATATTTATACATATATATTTTGCTTAGGAAAAAAGCAAATCAGCTTGACAAGTTCCAGTAAAAGCAGGAGAAACATAAAGAAATCTGGAGTAGATCTCTTTATCCAAACTTCTATTTTCTTGTAAACTTGATGAGAAAAATACTAGATGTTTTTGAAACGATTTCATATATAGTTGATAGAATGCTTGAGGAACCGTCTGGATGCAAAATAGTTCAAAATAATGCAAAGTCAACATAAAAGCACTATTTTACAAGCATATGAGACAGGCCACACTCTGTTGTGAAAACAGAGACATGCAGAGATGTGTTCACTTCACCCGCTCTCCCATGCTTCTTTGGTTTCTTTTTGCTCACAAATAGGTCATTGGGTCACTATTTATGGTAAAAAGAGTGAATGAATTGTGAAGACTTAAAAAAAGTAAGATAATCATTTTTAGTTGTTCAATGTCCTAGAAGAGCAATTCTTTCAATAAAATTCATCAGAAACTGTTTCGTTGGAGAAACCGAAGCCACAGTTGTAACATTTGCATCCTTTTCTAAATATTCCACGTGGGACTATGGAAATGACCTCTTTGCATTATTTTATGATCTATTAATGTCAAAACTTCAAACAATGAGCTTCGTCAGTCCAGTCGACGTTTTAGGTAATTGAATGTGCAGCGGGTCACATAACACCTAAATGTTACCCTCCTTACTTGCAGTCCGTCTGGCATGTGTGTGCTCCCGGATTCATCTGTGTGTTGTGTCAACTCTGCCAGCCTGCCTGTGAGTTTGTACCGCAAATAAAAAGTTATGGACATTAAAAATACGAGACAAGGGAATCCCATTGAATGTCGCAACAAATGAGGAAATTTGAAACTCAGTGACATTGTCTGGGAGCTGGAGGCGGGTGTAACATGGGAGTTTCATTAATGAGTGACTAAAGTCGTGTTCCAGCACCACCATGACTGAAAAGTCAGATCATCAGCAGGGAAAGAGAACAGAGATGGGGGAGGCATTGAAGAAAAACGCTAAACCTTCCTGCACGGAGAATCAGGGTGATTGCATAACAAGATACGGTGTTGTGACTTTCAACAGCGTTGTTTGAAGACAGCTGATGCAACACAAAAATGTGATCAGGGATATTGACACTAAGCCAATAAGACATGGGTAGGAATTCTTGGAAAGGCAGAAGGAAGGATTGCACCTATCAAGTTTTAAGGAATGCTGACACACAATTGAGGAAAAGTTTATTTTATGTGTTCGCTTCGTTGCAACCTTAAACTTTAAACTGATGGTCATGTAATAACAGGGTTTACACGTGCAGAAAAAAATATAATTTCCTCTGTGGTTGGACACAGACAGTCTTAGCAGCTGAAACTTTTTTTAAATGCTGGTCTAAAAACCCAACAAACTATCAGATGCTGATCCACTTTATCTGGTTCCAAGTTTTCGATCTAGAACACTTTGAAGGTTTTTTTCTGGCACATAGAAGTACAACCTAGAACAACACAAGTGTGTGTTTATACAGAGTATAAATCAGTAAAGAACAGTAAAGAACATCTGAAAATGTATAGTACTCCCCTCTTCCTGATCTACCTATGCTTCATTTTTACAAAAACAACTCTTTTATGGCTGCACAGAAATGCAGCTATGAACATGCCAAAGCATCCCGAAAAGCCCCTTTTTGTTTCTTCAGTCTTTGGGTATTGTTCCTAACCCTGATTACATTACTGACACTTAATGAGTTCATGCAAATCAGAGGTTGATCAGTCCAGGCTCATGAATGATTGATGCAGGTATTTAAAAAATAAGGAATCTGATGGTTTAAACATGCTTCGTCATTGTTTTGACTTTTCTCTTAATTGCTTATCCAATAAAACACGTTTCCCCAAAAAATCTAGTTGAAAAAAATTAGTATTTACTGGGTCAAGACACTTTTGTTTCTAAAAGACCTACAATTGTTTCTCTCCAGATTCAGTTTGCCAACGCAGAGGACAAACAAGAATTCAGCAAGTTCCCAACCAAGGCGGGGCGCCGCTCCCTCTCACGGTCCATCTCGCAGTCTTCTACTGACAGCTACAGCTCAGGTACCACGAAACTAATTCTAAACCACTAACACCACAAAATAGTGCACAATAACACATTACAGAACACACGCTCAAGATAGAAATATTTGAAAGTGCACACGCTCTACCTCTTACATCAGGCTGTTGTTGTGTCATTATTTACTCTGCTGTGTGTTGCCCCTTTTGTATGACCTCTTGTGTTTATTTTCTAGCTGCATCCTACACTGACAGCTCTGATGATGAAACCTCCCCCAGAGACAAAACCCAGGTCAACTCCCACGGCAGCAGTGAATTCTGCGTGAAGAACATCAAACAGGCTGAATTTGGCCGTCGGGAAATCGAAATAGCAGAACAAGGTACATGTGACCATATTGGCAAAGTCAGGAGATGTCTGTTATTTAAATATAAAAGAAATGCATCACACTAAAGCAACCTTCACACTGCCCTCAGCAATGCGCGTTCAAGCGGCCACTTCCAATGAAAAGTAAACAAGCACATATGTGAGTTTTGGGCTTCCGCGTTCAAAATTTTTGCATTCACGTATAGCTACATAAATTTCTACTACCATTTTGGAGCTCTTGAAATTAAACCAAGAAAAACTTTGACTAATCAGGGACTTGGATTTAGTAGTGACGTATGGATTGCATCCCTTCTAATTCACTGAAGTACCAAGCTTTTGAAAATTGATCACAAAGGAGATATTAATAATAGGGGTTTGTGCCCAGCCAACATTATATGACACCAAGTCTTTCATATATCGGAATAGAGCTGTGAAAGAAAAAGCCTGGAGCAAGATTCACAAGATTTGGACCGCTTAGACGTTTCTCAGCAAGTCTCTTCCAACTTTATGTGGCGGACATGCGCAATAAAAAGGAGAAGAAGAAGCCCCTCTTGTCCACATGCTAAATGTCACATACCCAATGTGAATGCAACATTAGACAAACATTTTTATGCATCATCACGGCACTTTTATCAGAAGGTCTCCACTTTTGTCTGTGAAGTAGATTTTTCTTTGATGTCCTGTTTGGGGGGGTCTTGCTGGTTTGACTCTTTCTCTGAGACTTTACTGAGAGACGTTCAGAACAACAGACTCTCTATCAGTTTCATTTATACAAAGAGAGCTTTGAGCTACACGACGCGCCTGTGTTCCTGAACACGGATCACATGACATGAGTTTCGTTGCTTACTCACTTCCTAAAAGTCCTCTATTTCTGATTGCATAACAGGTCAAGATCTTGGCCTCAGTGTCAGTGTTAAATTCCTGACACACCATCAAAGCTCCCTCCATCATTTTTTGTTTTGTTTTTCCTTTTCTTGTCCTCAACTTTTGAGCTTAACAATGTGAGATTTTGCAGATCTTTCATTTCTCTTTGGTGTTCCCAAAGTAACTAATGTGAGACAAATGTTTGTGAAGGTTAAAACATCTTTTGATCAACAGAAAGATTCCCTTTTTTGGAGTTCTGCATGTACCTGTAAGTCTTTTGGAAATTTGTTTTATTTCCACTTCAGAAGACATCCTGGCCTGACTCAATAATCTCCCATTTTCCCATCTCTTTCTTATGATGCCAGTTGTTGCTGACCTCTGAATAAAATAGAAATCTTGAAAGCTGAAACTGTGTGTTTACTCTTCAGACATGTCTGCCCTGATATCCCTGAGAAAGAGAGCCCAGGGGGAAAAGCCCCTGGCTGGGGCCAAAGTTGTGGGCTGTACCCATATCACAGCTCAGACAGCTGTAAGCACACTCTCATTCTGTTTTTCCTTTCCGACCTCCAGCATCTTCTAATCAAAGCAACTGCCTTTTACATTGTTCTCTCTCAGGTCCTGATTGAGACCCTGGTGGCCCTTGGAGCCCAGTGTCGCTGGACTGCCTGTAACATTTACTCCACTCAGAATGAAGTGGCTGCTGCTCTTGCTGAGACAGGTGTTAATTATTTATATTTTTAAAAATATATTTTCCCATTTTACATTAGTACTTTTTCCCCCATTTAGTGCATAAATGGCCCGTTTGTCAGCTGTGTTTGTTTTTTCTCCTGCAGGGGTGTCTGTTTTTGCATGGAAGGGTGAATCAGAGGATGACTTCTGGTGGTGCATCGATCGCTGTGTGAACGCTGCAGGGTGGCAGGCCAACATGGTATCATCTGGATTTCCTCATCACAAAATTAAAAACCAATCTTCTTCAAATGGGACAGTCTTTTATGCTGGTGATTTTGATCTATTTATATGTTTTTTGTGATAGATTTTGGATGATGGTGGAGACTTGACCCACTGGGTGTACAAGAAGTATCCTAGTGTCTTTAAAAAAGTCAGAGGCATCGTCGAGGAGAGCGTTACTGGAGTTCACAGGTGAGAAGACTTAAAAATGATGGGTCAATGAGGAAAAGATGATAAACAACTAAAATCTACATTAATCATCTGGGTGTAACATCAAAACACCTGTGTGTCTTCCGCCTGTAGTCCTTTTTATATAAAGGTGGCAGAAATATTTATTTATTAACAATGCAAATCAACTTCTCAGTCGTCAATGTTGTGAGGGCATCTTTTGCTGTGGACTAGTTATGGCACTCTGTTAAAACAGTATCATGTCACATAACAAAAATCTACTACTTCTACTATTTGTCAGGTCACGTTTGGTACATTTTTGTGCATTCCTCTCATAAAATGTTTCAAACTCCTGTCTTGTTTTCAATAAATATAAAAATAATTTTCCATGTCCATGACTTTGTTTAGCCACACTTAAAAATGCACCAGTTTCAATAAAAATGCACACCAATGCCAAATTAAAGAAGCGCATTGACATTTTTGACAGTCACCCATCACATCTGGCAGTAGTGACATTGTTCGAGCTTTTAAAATACCAAGTACAGCATGCAAATTAGTCATATGCTTGCAGCGTTCAGAAGTTTGTGTTCCACTGTGTAGGTGCTGCTCTTGGTAAACAGCAGGTGCATTTTGCAGCTTTACTTGAAAAATCTTCCAGTCCCTCAACTGTTTTTTTAATAAAAAATAGATTGTTTTCAGGCACAGGTTTTGCAGAATGCATCAGGTTTAAATAGTGTGCATAAAAGTGGGAAAACGTGGCTATGGGTCCCTCCCTCTTTATTTTGGCCAGCATGCCGTTACACTCTGATGTCATCATGGCAGCTTTATTATGTTTGAGGCTTAAGCTTTTTCAACACAGTTATATTCATGTAATGCTCTCCAGACATATGATGCTACAGCGGGAGCTCTTCTGTCCCCACATACAATACTGGAGCCCAAATAAACTCTCCTCTACTTCACATGCAGGCCCACGAGTGGCCGAGATAGGCCCCAGCAGCCTTGTGACCTAAAAGGGATAAAACAGGTTTAGGAGATGAATGAATGAATGAATGATCCCATATTACATACTGATTTATTTTAATTATTCTGTTTTTTGATTGAAATGTGTAACTAACCCTTCATCTTTCTCTGCGAAAGCTCCACATGGTCGCCATGATTGGAAGAGCTTTCCCTCTCATAGTTGCTTCATGCCTGAACATGTTTTCCCCTGTGTTCTCCCAGACTGTACCAGTTGTCTAAGGCCGGCAAGCTTTGTGTACCTGCGATGAATGTGAACGACTCAGTTACCAAGCAGAAGTTTGACAACCTTTACTGCTGCCGTGAATCTATCCTGGATGGGTGAGCTGAAATAATGACAAAACCATAATACTTCATGCTCATATCTATAATTCTTCTAGCTTAGGGGTGCCAAAATCCAGGCCTCTGGGGCAGAGGTGGCTAGTTTGAAGCCCTGAGTGAAACACTGGACAACCCCCCCACACAGAACCCCCACCCCCTCCTCTTTCCAGCCCTGCCCCCAATAACTCAAAGCCTGCATGCATATTCTTTATTTTTCTTGAACTGAATACAACCCTGACACGAATTATGAATCAATTGATTCCGGTCATTTCTGGTGGCTTCATGAATGAACATCAGTGGAAACTAAAGAACATATTCTTCTGTTTTCTGTGGGCTTGGATTGGGAGGGGCTGGTGTTCAGAGACTGGTTTTGAGAGGAATACTCAGAAATGCATGAATTGATCAAAATATCACTTTGGGGTCATTTATAGTCAGGAATGAATATAATAATACACTTAAAAGCTCCAAACATTAGTTTTGCGCGATATGGGCCCTTTAAAGTATACTCATTTCATGAATGAAAACTATTTATTTATTTATTCATTAGGAAGCAGCAGTTAGTTTGTTGTGGGGTCCGTAATCATAAGCGGGGAGTCTAAGCCCCTCCTCTGCCTCTCTACCTGTTCACATCCTTTGCAGTTTCAAGTGGCCCCCCCCCTCCGCCCTGTGAGTGCTCCTCCAAGCACCCACAACGTGAAATAGCAATAAAAAAATGGCAATTTGGTGTTGTTTTTTTTTTGCCCACATTGGCTATAGAAAAAACCTCCACTGCATGGGGACCACTGAATGTTTTCCAACCATCTTGCCACTGAAGCTCCTTATTGGCTAAACACACCGGATCCAAGTTATGAACATGATATAAGGCAGGGTTTCTGGAAAACCAGCAGGAGGCTGGCCCTCGAGGCCTGGATTTGGGCACCCCCTGATGTAGTTCACTTTCTCTGTCCAAACTAATGAGGGTAAACTCTTGTACTTGTTTTTGTCAGCTTGAAGAGGACGACAGACATCATGTTTGGAGGGAAACAAGTGGTTGTGTGTGGTTATGGAGAGGTGACTCATTCTTCAGTTTAAAACAATTCTCACTTCAGATGGAACAATTGCATTTTCCCTGCTGCAGCCCTTTTTCATTGCTGGGTCTGTTTGTGTGTAGGTGGGGAAAGGCTGTTGTGCTGCTCTGAAGGCCCTCGGAGCCATCGTGTGTATCACTGAGATTGACCCCATTTGTGCTTTGCAGGCATGGTGAGTCACCGTCATTAGCACAGCTCAACCAATACACGAGTGATGCTTTAATGCCAAGTCAGGTCTGTTTTACTGAGATTATTCCAAATATTCCTCAGCATGGACGGATTCCGAGTGGTCAAGCTGAGCGAGGTCATTCGGCAGATGGACGTGGTGATAACTTGCACTGGTACTGCCCCCCCCAATGTCATCTATTATTTCTAGTTTAATGATTTCCATGTTTTCCAGAATGCGAAGACAAAAAATTATGACTGTATAAGTTTCTTGATGACAGCAAATATTTAAAGCCCAAAAAAAATTATTTAAAGATATAACTGGTGACACAACATTGTTAATTTTGAACAATAGTGATTTCACATTTTGCTATTTGTTTTTTCTCTTGCAAAACAGGCAACAAGAACGTTGTCTCCAGAGAGCAGCTTGATCGCATGAAGAATGGCTGCATCGTCTGCAATATGGGACACTCCAACACTGAGATAGATGTGGTAATTTCCGTTCGTGTTCCTGCATCTTTGAGTACGTGAGGGAACGCTTCTGAATAAGAAGTCCTGCTTAAAACAAAAGCTTTGGGGTTGAGCTGAAATTCTACAGATGAAAAGACTTCACTAAAACATACAGTTTAGGTAAAACATTTGGAACCGTTATTTTCAGCCCTAATCGAACTACACATTAAGAAATAGTGACATTTCCATTTTTTAAAAATAGTTTATTTTACGTTTGTTTTTTATAAACTTTACTTTTTACTTTAATCAACTACAACTGTAAACTCATAGATAATGAAGATTATCTTGCAAGGATTGTTTATTTCTGACGTCAAACCTTGGAAACTGGCATTATGGTGAAGGTCACTCTTAAACTTAACACAAATATGAAAGTTTTTATCTGCTTTACAATGCCTGTCTCTGATAGCAGCTCGAGTCAAAAGTAAGATGCTGCTGTGGTTCAGTGAAGAGTTCAACATATTAAGCTTGTTCTTTTTGGTGTGGTTTGACTATTTAAACGCCCTTCACTTACCTTATATCTTATGAGCTTTTGCTTCATGTCCTCAGGCGAGTCTGCGCAGCCCTGAGCTGACTTGGGAGAGGGTTCGTTCTCAGGTGGACCACATAATCTGGCCTGATGGGAAAAGGGTTATTCTGCTTGCAGAGGTACCACTTTAAAAATCTACAACACAATCTTATAACTGTCTGTTTACATGAATAACAAAAACAAATGCAAAACTATTCATATCGCTTGTTTGTGTTGTTTGTACTTTTTGTTGAGATCTGCCCCGCTATTAATCTATACATTTTCAGGGTCGCCTGTTGAATCTGAGCTGCTCCACAGTGCCTACGTTTGTCTTATCGATTACTGCTACTACTCAGGTTAGAAAATCCCCTGCTTTTTATCCTCTCTGGAACCCATTTGAGACCTGAAGTCATTGTGCATGCTGTGTTTTTTAGGCCTTGGCCTTGATCGAGCTGTTTAACGCTCCAGAAGGACGCTACAAACAAGACGTTTATCTCCTCCCCAAGAAAATGGGTAAGAGTATGCTTGTACTAATGTGGATCATTAGCATCAACCAATGGTTTTTCCTCTCTTTATAAAACATTTCCATAGTTGGGTTACTGCTGCTTTGTGTTCTCTAGATGAATACGTGTCCAGTTTGCACTTGCCAAACTTTGACGCCCACCTGACTGAGCTGTCCGACGAGCAGGCTAAATACATGGGCCTCCACAAAAACGGCCCTTTCAAGCCTAATTATTACAGGTGGGTTTCACGCAGGTTTATGTTTGTGTTGAAGTCAGTGTTTCAGACTGAAGACATGTTGGAAACCTGCATGAGTGTGGAATAACCCTCGTCTTTTGGTCACAGGTATTAACGAGGACCTCTGCTACTTGGAGCACAGCAGTCCTGTGTTAAACAAAGATATCTATTTTATTTTCTAAAACAAGTGGATGAGATATTTTACCTAATGCTGAATGTAACTTATTAATAGGACCTCATATAATAGAGTTATGTATAGAGAGAGTTAGTATAATATATATAAATGGAGAGAGAGAAAGCATATAATCAACTAACACTGTCTGTTGTGTTTTAAAAAAAAGCCTTCTTGCATGCATTTTGTGTGTTTGCTAAGTTGCTGTTACTAGATCACAGAACTGTTGATTGGTTTGTTTACTCTCTTGATACACAGTGCCAAATGATGGCTGTATGTACAAAACCCAAGAGACATTTTATGACTTTTATTTTCTGTGGCATTAGGAGTTTATAAGTACATTCCATTTGAGAGGGTTCAAACTGAGCCAAAGGAAGCAGCACATCCTTTTTAATATCGTAGGTTATAGCATCCAGTTGTAACTAGCATGGCAGCATTTTCAGAAAATGTAGTGGCCTGTGTGTGTCTCACAAAAACTTAACATACTTTGCATGTGAAGCTGCAGGCCTCAGTCTAAGATAATTCACAAAATGATGTTACACCATAGCATACAGCATGTTCATAACAAGCAGTTTTTACAAACCAGAAAAGGAAGTCTGAAAAGCTCAAGCCAGAGCCAGAGAGTTTCCATTTGCACACTCAGATTCCATACTGACGTTAGTCACTTCAAAGCCTAATGCCTCCTAAGCTCATGTTACTGTATGAATGTGCCTTTTTGTTCTATAATTTACTACTCTGTGTTCAAAGAAGTTGGAATACTTTTAAAAAAAAACATCTGCAATATATTGCAACAAGTATTCTTATACAGAAATGTGATGTTTTAAAAAAAATTAAGATGGATTTGATCCAAACATAAAACAAAAAAATAGTTGGTTATCAGAAGGTGTTTGGCTTACTTTGATTTTAAGGATCCATTTTCCTTTTAAAGTACTTCTATAAACACAGAAAAGCGGGAATATTCAGAAACATGGAGTGAAGAAAAGCTAAAGGGATTAACAGAGTTTCTTGTTTTAGTCCTCAGTGTAAAATTATGGTGTGGTTTGTGCTAAATTGCAAATTTGTCGCCTTTTTGAAACCTTGAATCAAATATAAAATACATTTTTTCAAATGAAAAAGAAGAACATTTATAATATCTCTTACAATTAACACAGAACCCCCATTTACTGACCTTAATCTAATGAGTGAAACCTTTTAAGCTTTATTTTTTGTGCTTCATCTTGTGTCTTCCTGCCTCTGCTTATAACTGTAACTTAAATGTATAAGCTGTGTGTTCAGAAACAAATACATGTGGCCCATAATTGGCCCCTCAGATAAATAAATCCAGCAAATGACCTTAATCTCATGTTCAAAATGACTGAAGTGTTAACTCTGTAAACATTTGTATTAAATCAGCAATAAAGCAAGTCCTTTTATCTGAGTATATGTAAGATGACTTTTGCTTCTCCTGCAATAAAAAGTAGTAATTCTAGCTGCTAGTGTGTCAGCATATCCCTTTTCTCCAACATTCTCCACGTTGTTTTCTCTCACAGTCAGTCAAAATCTTGTCGCCTCTGGAATATTCACCAGTCGTCGCGCTCCAGGCCAGCTGTATTAGTTTCTAATATTAACAGCTTGGTCACTCAGTTTGAAATGGGGGTGGGGGCCGGGAGGGTTCTGGAAAGGGGGTTGTAAATATATAAGCAGTGGTCTGAGTCAGTCCAGGCATGGATTTCAGAACTTGAAGACAGAGCTTCACACGGAAGAAACACTTTCTTAACACTTAGAAAAGGGAAGATTCCGAGCTAAAAGTAAGTAAATAGACTTGAAATTTTTTATTTAAAACATCATATACTGCTATAATTGTTTGTGTGGTGTGACAGATTTATGTAACATTTTTTTTTTAACATAAATATACAATAAAATTTGAGGTCCAAGTTTGGAAGGTTTTATAACTAAATTTAAGATCTATATGTGGATGTAAAGCACTTTTAGGTCCTCAAAGATCCACGCCAATGAAAATTGTGTTTTTGGTGTTTTTAACATGTTCTTGTAGCATTTTCTCATGATGGAAGACATATAATCACGAAAATTAAGATCAAAATTACATTTTGGAGTATTTCGTTATTCAAATTGCTGTGACTCAGGAGCAGACGAAAAAAAAAAACTGTTGATAAAAGCTTGTAGATGTAACGTATTTACTAAAATCAGCAGGCCACAGTCTCCCTGCTCTGCTTCATTCTAATGCATCCAATTGTAGATGACTAGATCCATGTACACCTTCATGTTCTTCTTGTGAGCTGGCATCTGCTTCTAAACAGTACTGCTGGAAAGCTCCAATATTGTTCGCCATTTTTGTTACACCCCTAGTGTTAGGTTGGGGTTGTGAGGGCATGTAAGCTAGCAGGAGAGCTGATAAACAGATGGGCGTTAGGAAATGGGGGAAGTCTTACTCTGTGGCAACAGTTCCACCCACAACTCAGAGGTATTTTTTTTTATAAACTACTACCAATCTGCAAAAAATATGCCCTAGAAAGCAACACCTTTAAAAAAAATGGCTAAAAACCCTACAATCATTGATAAAAGAACACTGGGAACACCTTTACAATATCAAAAGAGGATTGGAGTGGGACTGTAAACTTAAGTGGGATTTTGAAGGATTTGACAAAAACTTCAGACACATTTATAATCCTGTTTTCTCTGACTGTCTAGGGACAATCAGGAAACATGGATACAGCAAAAGGAGTTTCCATTGGCATTGATCTGGGCACCACCTACTCGTGCGTTGGGGTTTTCCAGCATGGCAAGGTGGAAATCATTGCAAACGATCAAGGGAACAGGACCACTCCCAGTTATGTAGCTTTCACTGACACAGAGAGGCTCATTGGAGACGCTGCCAAGAATCAAGTTGCCATGAACCCCACAAACACTGTGTTTGACGCCAAACGTCTCATTGGAAGAAACTTCAATGACCCGATCGTGCAGTCTGACATGAAACTATGGCCTTTCAAGGTAATCAATGACAATGGAAAGCCCAAAATCCAGGTGGACTATAAGGGGGAGACTAAAGCCTTCTATCCTGAAGAGATTTCCTCAATGGTCCTTGTTAAAATGAAGGAGATTGGAGAGGCCTACCTGGGACAGAGGGTGTCAAACGTAGTCATCACAGTGCCGGCTTATTTCAATGACTCACAGAGACAAGCCACCAAAGATGCGGGGGTGATTGCTGGACTAAATGTTATGAGGATAATTAATGAACCCACAGCAGCAGCCATTGCTTACGGCCTGGATAAAGGGAAAAGAGGAGAGCAAAATGTGCTCATTTTTGATCTTGGTGGAGGAACGTTTGATGTCTCTATCCTAACCATTGAGGATGGCATCTTTGAAGTTAAAGCCACTTCAGGAGACACCCACCTTGGTGGAGAGGACTTTGACAACCGAATGGTGAACCACTTTGTGGAGGAATTTAAGAGAAAACACAAAAAGGACATCAGTCAGAACAAAAGGGCAGTGAGGAGACTGAGAACGGCTTGTGAGAGAGCAAAGAGAACCTTGTCCTCCAGCTCACAGGCCAGCATTGAGATTGACTCTCTATTTCAGGGCATTGACTTTTACACGTCAATCACTCAGGCTCGTTTTGAGGAGCTCAACTCTGACCTCTTCAGGGGGACGCTGGAACCAGTTGAGAAGGCCCTGCGAGACGCCAAACTGGACAAGTCCAAGATTCATGAAATTGTCTTGGTTGGTGGCTCCACAAGAATTCCCAAAATCCAGAAGCTCCTACAAGACTTCTTCAATGGGAGAGAATTGAACAAAAGTATCAACCCAGATGAAGCAGTGGCCTACGGTGCAGCAGTCCAGGCTGCTATCCTCATGGGCGACACCTCAGAAAATGTTCAGGACCTGCTGCTCCTGGACGTCACACCCCTTTCACTGGGCATTGAAACTGCAGGTGGTGTTATGACACCTCTTATTAAACGAAACACCACAATTCCCACTAAGCAGACTCAGATCTTCTCCACATACTCCGATAACCAACCAGGAGTGCTGATCCAGGTGTATGAAGGTGAAAGAGCCATGACGAAGGACAACAATCTCCTTGGGAAGTTTGAGCTCACCGGTATCCCTCCTGCTCCCAGAGGTGTGCCACAGGTGGAGGTGACCTTTGACATTGATGCAAACGGCATTCTAAACGTGTCCGCATTTGACAAAAGCACCGGCAAAGAAAACAAAATCACCATCACCAATGACAAGGGACGCCTCAGCAAAGAGGATATTGAGCGGATGGTCCAGGATGCAGAAAAGTACAAGGCTGAGGACGAGCTTCAAAGAGAGAAGGTGGCAGCAAAGAACGCGCTGGAATCCTATGTCTACAACATGAAAAGCAGTGTGGAAGATGAGAACATTAAAGGAAAGATCAGTGAGGAGGATAAAAAGGTTGTTGTTGACAAATGCAACCAGACTATTTCCTGGCTGGAGAACAACCAGCTGGCAGAAAAGGATGAGTATGAACATCAGCAGAAGGAGCTGGAGAAGGTGTGCAGGCCAATTGTGACAAAGTTATACCAAGGAGCAGCGCCATCAGGAAGCTTCAGCGACCAAACAGGAGGGAGTTCGCAAGGTCCAACCATAGAGGAAGTGGACTAGAACTCTAGGGTTGATCAAAAAAAAAATGGTCTAATTTTTTTCTCAGTATGTGGTTTAAGTTCACATGCCCCGAAAACAAATATTTTTAGTTTCCTGTGGTAGGAATGAAATGCAATTTGAGACAAACATGTATTGCTCATTTTTTTATAATTAAAAAAGCCCAATAAAAAACACATTTGTTTGTGCAGCTCTAATATTTGTGTTTGCTTAAAGGTCACAGTCACAGCATACTTCATAACAGTTACAGTAATTAAAAAGAAATGTTGGAAGCAGAGTTCTAATTCTTGCAGATAAAATAACTGCATATAAAATCTTGGAAGTGGATAAAGAATCAAAGCAGCAGATTAATGTTAATGTTGCAGCTGCTGGATATTTAAAAATATCTATTTAAAAAAAAAAAATCAGAAGGTGATCAGACGACAGGTTCGCTTTGATTTTAAGTTTTAGTTCAGCCTCAAATTCAGCTAAAGATGAGCTCACAAACTAAATTCTTAAAAACTTTTGTTTAATGAAGGAGGATGAAAAGTAAAAATGAATTTCTAATTGCATAAACAAGTATTTTGTTTACAAACAAAACATAAGTGACAGAAAACAGTGAAATGAGAAACTTCAATATTTCTGATATAACCAAAGAAGTTAAGGCTTCTTGGCCAACAAGGCATTAGGATATTTTTAGAAAGGTTTTCAAATAAGGCCTTATAGATTTTATCTTGTGTTTACTTACAGTAGTTTGTACAAACACACCTGAAACTATTTATTAATTTAATTGTAACAGCCATGTAGCCTCAAAATTGTCAGCTTTGTCTCTAGTTTCTCAGACTTTTTTAATGCTTTGTACCACAGATAATCAATCCATTACAAAATCACATTAAGAAACACTGTTTTTAAAAAGTCCAACATATTTTAATGCACCTATTTTACAGATCTAGTAGCCTCTTCACTTCCACAAAACTGTTTTATAGCTAATGCTTTAAACACTAATTTCTACCAATTGTTATCCAGAATCATACTATTTGGGATTTATTGCATTTCCAGACATTTGTTGCCCCATCTTTACTGTTTTAAAACTTGCAGCAGCCATCTTATTTCAAATAAACTCTTTTTATGCATAAAAGTTCTTTGTCATAGCACTCTGATATGTGATCGATTAATTGTTGTGAGCTGATTATCTGGACCAGGTGTTTTCATTCAATCAGAATGTGGAGACATCTGTTTGAGCTAATCAGCAGCTAGCAGGACTTGGAGATCTGGAAAACAGTCAGGGTGGTAAATCTCGAGGACCAGGAATGAGCAGCCCTACCTACGCAGGTGTCTCCAACGCTGTTCCTTGTGTGCTGCTGCCCTGCTTGTTTCGCAGCAGGCCAGTAGCCCTGCTGCAAAGCCCCACTTCATTAACTGCTAATTAGCTGGATTGAGTGAACCCAGTTTCTGATTGACTGACACACCTGATCCCAGTAACCAGTAATTACTGATGCAGGGTTAGCTACAAAACATGCATGGCAGTAGGTCACAAGGAACAGGGTTGGAGACACCAGCAAAAAGTGTCCCTGCGGTGAGCATGTGTGAGTGTAAATATATGTGAGAGAGTGATTGTGTGCCCTGCGACAGACTGTCAACCTGTCCAGGGTGTAACAGCGCCTTTGCCCAACAGTAGCCAGAACAGGCTGCAACAACCCCCTGACACTGAAAGGGATATAGCGGGTTATGAAAATGGATGGATGGATGGAATTTCTTACCAAAGAGAGTTAAATTTGCCTTTCAACATGTTTTGTGAATATGCCACTAGAGGGAGACATCCGCCATTGTATTTTCTGAACCGGCTGAACGACAACCTGTTGGACCAAGTTTGAGTTGGGAAATTGTCACTTTTGTTTTTAAAGGCAAACATGTGGTTAAAATTCATTAAAAATTGAAGTATGAATTTGAATCTTCTGCAGCAGCAATTCACTTTCTTGCTCAATGGAGCCGAACATGTCGCTGAAGGATGCTCTGCCATGACGCATCAGGAATAAAGCATCCCCCCGCCCCGAAAGTGAACGAGCTCAACACTGACTGCTCTCGTGTCTCCGTCACACAGCAACACCTCAGCGTTTCCCTTCGGTATAATTAGCCCGAGCCGCTCGGGCTCGGCATCAGCCGCTCAGCATCCAAAGAGTTAACCTGCCGACTGTGGTGCTCTGCGCACCACCACCCAACCAAACGGGCCGTGTCGCTAGGGGGATATAAGGTATTTGAGAAGCAACAGATCTCTATCTGGACGAGGAGCGCACATCTGGGCCGATAGGAGAGCATCTGAAAAAACAAGAAGAGAGGAAAGCTCTCCCGCTTTGTTATGAGAGGAGAAAAGTTATCTGGAACATCTGCGTTTTTCTCTCTCTCCAAGCTTGAACCTAAGGGCAGCATTCTGTCTCACGCGGAGACTGATTCATCCTTTTTAGGTTATGTGTTGGTTGAGTTATAAAAGATTTATTCCAGTGCAACCCTTCTTGGTCTGAGGAGTTTTTTCTTTTTCTTTTTTTTTTTTTTTTTTTTACCAGAAAGCTAGAATATTTTGGATAAAAACAAGCCTATTTGGATCCTGGTGTTTCAGCTCTGTTACTCCAATACAAACTACATGGCTCATAGGACTGGTATGAGTGTCTTCTTTGTGTTTGCTTTTTGATTTTTATTTCCCACGAGTGGACAGTCGTTAGGATCCGAGTGCGCACTGCCGAGGTCTCTGCGTCTAAATGATCAGCTCGGTGTGCGTATCGACTTACCGAGGGCGCAAGTCAGGCAACAAACCTCCATCCAAATCATGCCTGAAGGAGGAGATGGCTAGAGGCGAAGACTCAGATAAAATAGTCATCAACGTTGGTGGAACTCGTCATGAAACCTACAAGAGCACCCTGAGAACCCTGCCGGGGACTCGCCTGGCGTGGCTGGCTGAGCCAGACGCGCAGGTCAGCACCGACTCAGAGGCTGAGCCCCCGAGCGCCGCCGAGTTCTTCTACGATCGACACCCGGGGATCTTCGCCTATGTGCTCAACTATTACCGGACCGGGAAGCTCCACTGCCCGGCGGATGTGTGCGGGCCGCTCTTCGAGGAAGAGCTGGCGTTTTGGGGGATCGATGAGACTGACGTGGAGCCGTGCTGCTGGATGAGTTACCGGCAGCACCGGGACGCAGAGGCGGCTCTGGAGATATTCGAGCCTCCGGATCCGGACGACACAGACGATGAAGCCCCGAGGCGGTTCGGTATCGAGGACTGCAGCGACAGGTCCAGGAGCTGCTGTGAAGTTTGGCTGCCCAAACTCTGGGCCTTGTTTGATGACCCTTATTCATCCAGGGCGGCCAGGGTGAGTTCAGCACGCGTTCGTTTGGGGACATTCCCATCCTCCATCAACTGTAGCGTCACAACTAGTGAAGTGGAAAGAATTAATAAATGAAACATTTTTCAAAATCAACAGGTGGTGCTGAAAAAAACCTCTAACCTTCAGTGGGTGACTTAGCATTGGCGGCCCCTGAAGAACATTTACATGGGCCCTCTGCATGGGGCCCTCTGCAGCTTGTATAAAGAAACGTGAAATAGTTTATTTTTACTTGGGGAAAAAGTGAATTTATAGAATGGGGGTCTTCTGTCTTAATTAATTTGCTAGGGTTAACTAAAGGAATCAAAAGAAGCATATATATTCAAATGATTTAACAAAACAGTACACTACAGAGTGGTGTCAATAAAATATATCCAGAAATGTTCTCAAAATGGTCATTTTCTGCCCCTCTTTTTGCTTTTCCTCCCATTTTTTTTTCATTTTCTCATTTTCAATTTGATTTATTTCAAGCATTGTTGTCAAAGCAATAAAGAATTTACACATATTTATCAAACTCATTACAGAAATTTTGAAATGCATAGATTAAAAAGACAGAAAATAAAACAAAACAAAAGTCACTTAAATCACATTTGCTTAATTAAATACAGCGATCATTAACTAAAGCCAAGTAGAGCTTGATTTGAAAAGGAGTAGGAAGAAGCGAACTTATATAATGCCACTCCTACTGAGTTCATTAATTTTATTTTACACTTTTTGTAATCCAGTTCTGAACTGATAGATTCTTTACTAGTAACAAAATCCAGTGCCTAGTAGTGATTAATTACCTTTTAACACATTATCACATTAAACCAATAATTATTGCTACACATTGCAGATCTAGTAAAGAAAATCAATAGCTTACTGATTGTAATTCAAACATTTTAGTAATCATTATTGCACATTACACAATGTAATTCTCATTGGTTGTAATTAAAAGATCTTTGATTCACCATAATCAAGTTCACACATGTATTTGGAATTATTCAAACACCTGTTGATCCTTATCCTCTTATCTTCATATTGTGAAATCAGAGTTTCTTTATTCCTTTTTTTGAATATTTGGATATTTGACTTTCTTTGTCTTATTGAGTTTCTTTCATTCAGTTTTTCCTTTTCCTGTTTTGTCTCTTTCAGCTGATTTTTTTTGTTGTTGTTTAACTTGCATTGCTAGAATTTTGTGAGATGGTTTTCATTTATTTATTCGAATGCATCAACAAGATAAAAATCATTTTCACCGACGCTTTTATAACTGCGCTTCATTGTACTGCCTTTTAAAAATATATATTTTTAATCACTTAAAAGAGTTTATCAGGTACCTTACTTGCTGTTGACAGAATATTCCATTGCTGCAGAGGGATGGAAGAGAGGATGAAAGTCTTCCACGTGAGCAGGCTTATGCCATTTCAGGTTTTTTTTCTTTTTTTTCTAGGGCTAGGTTTATAAAATCAATTAAGGAATCTGAATTGATCCAAGCTTACCGTAATAAATCAATAATCAATCCATTAAAGTAGAGATTCATCTTTTATACCTGTCCTTTTCCGGTGACCTATGCAAAACAGCAGTAAACCCAAAGTCTGCTAGCTTGAATGGAATTTCTCTTTTGAGTACACTTTCAAGGAAACATTTATTTTAAAGTAACCATTTGTGGTCTAAAACACAGCTTTTTGCACAAATCTGGAATAAATTGTAATGCTATCGCACGAGCTCTATAGTGGCCAAACTGAAATGCCCTTCAGGTGCCCTCAGGCACAACATTTAATTTTGTAATGATGAGTCGGTTTAGAGCCTTTACAATGTTAATGATCTTTTTGTTGGAGCTTCTCCTTTTGTATGGTGTTAAATATCTCATTGGTAAATTATTTCACAAATACATTTTACAGTGTGTGAACTGTATCAGATTAATATGAATTTCTTCCAAACATACATAGATTATAATTTTGATTCTATAATAATGTTTCTAAATGTTTAAACTGTGCAAATTCTAAATTGAATTGAATAGCATGAATTGCAATAATCATAAATTGAATCGTTCCTGGAAATCTTTGGTGATACACCAGCACTATTTTTTTGAATGTGAAATATAAATGGAACCAGATCAGGTTTACTGACGTCCAGGTTTCAATTGGTTCATCATACAAACTTAAAAAAAAAAAAAATAATTAATCAAACAAAGAAGGAGAACTCCATAAAATAAAATCCATATACTACTGATTACAGCCTAATAAAAATATATAACCAGTTCTAAATGAGAAAATCAGATTTGTTACCAAGCTGACTCCAAGGTTCTTTGGTAATTATGCCTAAATGTAAAATGAGAACTTTTTTTGCGTCTAAAATAAAGAAAGTCATCTTTGTATTTTTAGTCATATCCCATTTCCACATATTCGTAGGCAAAACTTTTACCTTATAAGTTTGGATGCTACAATGTAGATCATCCATCCACCCATAGAACCTGCCAAATCCCTTTTAGGGTCACATGGTTGCTGGAGCCTAACACAGCTATTGTTGGGCAAAAGCGGGTCACAGCCCAAACGGTTCACCAGTCTGTTACAGGGGCACACACTCACTCAAATACTCACCTAGGTGCAATTTAGAGACACTAATGAACCTATGAAGCATGTTTTTGGACTGTGAAAGGAAACTGTTCCCAAAGAAAACCCACACATGCACAAGGAGACCATGCAAACTTCACATAGAACAGTCCCAGCCAGGATTCAAACCAGGGTCTTCTTGCTGTGAGGCAAGAGCACTAACCACTGCACTATTGTGCAGCTCACTATGCATATTCTTGATTTTTCTAAACTTATACTTAAAAAACAACAACATAATTTTATTTTATTGAAGCGGTGGAGTCAGGTTGTTAAAAATACAAAACCACTGACCAGGTGTAAGTTTTCGTTTTCTGCCATATTTCTACCATAACTCACATATAAATGGGCTGAACCTTATATTCTTTAGCATTTCTTTCACCAATAACATGGGAAATAAGTTAGTTTCCAGGGAATATGTTATGTCCAAGCACCAAAGCAGTCTGAAATACCATTCCCCACGCTATTCAGCTTTCGGATTATAAATAGATCGCAAATGGAAAGCAGGGCGATTTCCAGTGCCATGTTATTCTATTCTTGATGGTGCATTTCCTCATGCTGGTAATACGGATGACAAACATCAGTGTACCATGGATTCATGTTTGTGACATCCAATCCAAGTGAGATTCTACTTAATACTATGTGCACCTTTTGATTTGTATAAAAAGTTGGTATACAAGATGACCATATTTGATCTAATCTGGTTATCACAGATAATAAACATTCCAAGTTTCATAATGTGAGACTTGTGACCTATTGATGGTAACAGAGCAAATTCTGTGTATTAAATATCAGATAGGGATCAGAAAACAGAAATCACAAATTATTCAGAGTTCATGCAGGAATAACATGATGTAGGGTAATTAAAAAAGGTTGGTAAGTTGGTTTGTTACCTCATAGCATGAAGGTTTTCTGGGGGCACATTTCCAGCGGAGTCATTTTTGTGTAGTTTGCAGGTTTTACTTGAGCATGCATTTTCCAACACTGTTGTTCTCCAACAGTCTTTTGCCTTGCTTCGTTGGTAATTTCATGACCAAACTGCACCTGGTACACGCTCCAGCGAGTCTTGTGACCCTGGTTAGGATAAAGCAGGTAAAGATGATGGATAGAAGGCTATATACCTTTTTTTTCTTTTTGCATTTGCAGGATGGATTTCATTATTCCTTCGCATACATCAGCCATCTGAAAAAATAGTGGGTTAACAAATCTAATAGTCAACTCAAACTAATCTTCATTTTAATAATTAGTCTATCAGTTGATCAAGTTCATGAGTCAAATTGCTTTTAAAATACATTTTTTGAGAATTTTTTTATTTTGTCTTTTCTATTTTATTTAAGAAGTCATAATTATATGCTTCCATCATTGCTCATTTTAAATTGTATAAAAACAGTTTTTCATTTCTAAGTAAATTTGGTTTTAAAATTTAAAGCTGGCAAAGAAAAATTGTTTAATTTGTAAATCTACAATTGATCTTATAGTTTTGCAGGAAAACAGATCCTGAATCTGATTGTTGCATAAAACAAGACATGTTTTTGGTTTTTATTTTTTGATTTAAAAAATTGTCTTTTTTCTAAAAGCATAAATTTGGATAAAGCATCGGAAAAATGTTCTTGCCAAGCAGATAAGCTGACCCTGTGACTGCACATTTGTTTCCAGGTTCAAGAATTTCCTGATTAAAGCCAAGTTTTGGAAATTAAAATTACAACTGTATTTTTTTCTTGGTGTCTAGACATGAGTCACTGCTGAGAGTCTATGTTAGGCCAAAAAGCAAAAACAGTCGAGACATAGATGAACACAAATGTTTTATCTAAAAAAGCTCAGTTTCTTTCCTACTTCAACAATACTGATTAAACATCTACTTAATTGGAACACAATATAATGCAATATAAGTGTAATCTTTATGGTTATTTTTAACATGTACAAACATCTTACATTATGTTGCAATCACAGCTGTTTCCTGTGGATGAAATGCAAGCGCTCTTTAACTTTAGACACTGTTTACTTTAGAGATGAGATGGATCTGACTGTGTTGTAAATTGAACTTTAAATTGCTTTCTCTCCTTTCATGAGGAAGAAAATCCAGCTGTTACCATTTGAAAGTGTGCTGTATGCCTAATGGTTCAGCAACAAAGGCACAAGGGTGCTTATTGAAGCAAAAGTGAAAGCAAGTATCAAGTGACACAGGCTGGATTGTCAGGCCAGGAAGAAAAATGCATTCAGTGCTGGAAGAGAGCCATCCTGGCTAAGTATGTTAGACTGTGTGCAGGTCTGAGTAGTCCATTCAGACGCTTCCTCGCTGTTGCAAATGTTCTTGGTGTTCTGACAGAAATGCTAAGTAATGTCTTTTAGCTGCATTTTCAGATGTTATTTTGGAACAGACATCTTTGAGTTACCCCTACAGGTCTCAGCGCTGGTGTCACTCAAGCATTGCATCTCTCTTTGTTTACCAAATAATTTAAAATTTATTCATTTCAGTATGTTCCATTTTCAAATATTTAATTGTAACTGAATGAGGTAAGTTCCATATAAGCCCATGCAGACATGTATGCATGTTTTCTGAGTATATTGTCAGAGAACTCTTTTTGAAGAGATGCATGGAGCCTTTTTGAAGTACTCACATTACCTTTATGGGCTTTTTATTTCCTAAAGACTCCGAACGCAACACAGCTAATGGTGATTCCGGATATCTGCTGGGAAGCGAATCTGTCTGTGATCAAAGCAAAATCCTTTTCCACATCAATCAAGACCACATAGGTGCAGCTCTGCTAAAGGCAGCACACAAGGCACCATGCATGATGGGAGTGGACCAGTGCAGCAAACAGTGGAACAGAACAAGTTGGAACAGTGGCATCTCTTTATCCCTTTGGAGTCCACTTGAAACTCCCCGGCTCTTAGTTTTATTTTGAGTAAATTTACATTTTTGTCATTTGAAATTTGTTTGAATGTTAGCTGCAAGAAGCTCAACAGGGCACAGTTGCCATGACAACTTGATGCACTGTTGTGAGGCCTAAGTATACTCCATTATTGCTGTCCTTAATTGGCTGAGTACTTTTATTTCTTCTGGTCTCATTTTGAGTAATTGTTTTTATGGTGAACACTGACTATTTTAAATACAGATAAATTCAAGTTCTATTTATTTCCATTTGAACAGATTTCATTGTGTCTTCTCATACAGACGCATTTTATGGGGAACTGTTTTTAAGAATGCCATTCAGATGTTACGGTTATCATTTTGTGTACAGCTGCAGAAGTTCTTTCTTGCTGCCTTTATAAAACAACTATAACAAACTGACAAATATTTTCAGTTTTATTTTTGGTCAGATGTTAATACAATTGGCCAGGTTGCAGTAAAGTCTTGTTTAAAATACTCAAATCACACTGGAATTTTAGCAAAACACATAAATCGATGTGATTCAGCTGCCTGTTGATCATCTTTGCTCACTGTTTTAACTTTTTCATTCTAATGTCTAAAACTCCAAAATATTTATGTCTAACACAAAAGTCAATAAATCAAAGATTCACCCATGTTTTGTGATTTTTCAAGGGAAAATCCTTTTTATGTATTAATGGAGTTATGTTAAATGAAAGCAAACTAGTTCTTAAGATTAAATCAATAAAGGTTGACATTTTGACCTACCGTATATTTTTCTAGATCTGGTGACAACTGACATTAGAGCAAACTTCCTTTTTGCTAAAATGTTAAATGGCTCGCATCTTTCATCTCACAACTCACATCCCCAACATTACCGGTGCCTCAAAAAACTGTCGAGCAATATAAGAGCTATCCAGCTGTACAGTTTAGAGCCAGAAGCCAGCTCAGACGAGGAAAACGAAGACATTAATCAATCCAGTCGTCTGCAAGTGGATGCATCACAGTGGACTGCAGCAGGGAGCTTGTGGCCTGCTGATTGTAGCGAATGGGTCACAGCTACAAACCTTTTTTAACTACATTTTTTGTCTGCTCCTAATTCATAACGATTTGAATAAAGAAATATTCAGAAATTTAATTTTAAGCTTAATTGTCATTATATATGTTCTTCATCGTGAGAAAAATGCTACAAGAACATGTTAAAAATACCAAAAAATATGATTTTCATAAGAGTGGGTCTTTCAGTGCTTTGAATAACATTTTAAAGGTTTAACATTTTAATAAAAAAGTAAAATAGCTGTGCTTAAACTGTTTGAATGAAAGAAGGCAAAAAAACCTGTTGTTTATTTTGCTGCTGAAGGATTCATGGATTAGAAACACTTAAACTCTGATCCTTTTGCTGAATTCTTTTAAAGTGATGCATAACTGTATAGCTTTTAAAATTAAGTAACACTTGATAAAAGGAGAGCTAAAGGTGTCATAAAAAAGAATAAAAGGAAAGCTTTAAGATGATCCATAGTCTTTGTTAGACCGCCCTAAACCAGAGCTGGCAACAGAAGTGAGAAAACTGAATAAATGATAACACTAAACAACACTGGGAAGCCTCTAATACATTGTTGCAAATTATATACAAAAACAACACTTGGAGCTTTGTAAAAAGTGGAAATACACTGAACTAAGTGTTTGTTTATAGTCAACTCAGTCAATGCGTAGTATCCTGGTCCTGTGGCTTTAAAACAAGCACCCAAACCTTAACCACAAGATCAAAACTTAAAGATCCACTCCGATGACAGTTGTGTTTTTGGTATTTTTAACATGTTCTCATGGAATTTATCTGATGATGGAGGACACGTATATAGAATTTTTTTTTTAAATCATTGTGAATCAGGCGCAGACAAAAGAATACAATTTGAAAAAGAGTGTATTTGTGACGTAGAACCTACAACTGACAGGTCACAAAAACCTGTAGGTGTGAGAAGTTATTACGACAAGCCACAAGCTCCCTGCTTGCTCCATTCTGATGCATCCACTTGTAGACAAATAGATTCTGACATCTGGCTCAAAACTGCACGGCTGGATCGCTCCTATATTGATTGCCATTTATGTCGCACGGGGCTGTAAGCTAGCGGGAGAGCATATAAACAAACGGGTGATGTGACATGGGGAAGAGGATACTCTGTGCAAATGGTCCCGCCCTCAACTCAGAGGAAAATTCCTGATGAACTCCTGCTGCTCTGCAGAAAGTATGTCCCAGAAAGCGACACATGTTTTTTTGATTTTGGCTATAAACAGCATAATTATAATTAAAAGACCACTGGGAATGCTTTGAAAATAGATAGAAAAATGACTGGAGTTAGTTGGACTTCAAGGAAATGCACTATTCGATATGAAACTAATAATTCAGATTACATCAAATATATGAATAGTGCTTAAAAGGATTTTAAACTGATATTGTTTTAATGCGAGAATTCAAAATTTTACTCAAGCTATACATTTGTGCAGTTTATGTAGCATAAAAAGGATATCATTCAGAAATTGGTTTTGAATTACATTAGAAAATAAATTGAAATTCAATCATGATTTGGGTCAAATTGTAAACTGTAATTGGATAAATTCTTTCTTTGATCAGTGATACCCAACTCTATGTTTCATTTTCGGGTTTTACAGATAGATTTTTATTTAGAAAATAAGTGCATATTTGTGACTGCATTCTTTTGAAGCAGAAGACAGCCTTCTCTTCCAAAAAAGCCTTTCTTTTCTGGTTTTTTTTTTTTTTTTTTACATAAGTTGCCATAAGAAATCATTGAAAATCTTCACTAAAAGCTGAGTCACTTAATCCAATCCATCAATTTTTTTATTTTAAATTGTATATACTATATATATTTGCTTTTTAGATCAAGTTCATGATTTAGTTGTTTTTTGGATCAAATTTAGAGATTTTAAACCAGAGAAAGACTTTGTCTACTCTAATGTCTGTGTGACTATATATAATCACCGTCATTTTTCTGGATATTTTTGGGTCCATGAATCTATGAAATATAAATGTGTGATAATGAATTTCACCGAACAGATACCCAGGAGAAACACGGCTGACAGGCTGAGGAAGGGGAGAATGATTCTTCTTCTTCAGAGTCTCCAACAGAAATCAATCCTAACAGAATTCCGCAAATATCTGCAGTTTGTCCTTAATGCTCTAGCAGAGTATTCATGAGTCACGCTTCACGTCTTGTACTTAACATGCCTATATGTGAATCAACAGGTGATGCTCAACAGCTTGAGGTGATGACTGTAATTGGACTCCTCAGCTGTTGTAGACGGCTGCACAGCTTTCTGCCTATTGTGCCTCCTGCTTCGCTCCATCATGCTTTGATAATCCCAGCTGGGGCCAGATTAGTGTCCCCTTTGGTGGGTTTTTTGAACGCAACAATGGCTGTTGTAAGGTTGTTGTGGTCTTTATTTTTTTTAAGGTTAGGCTTTGCTGCACCTCTGTTTGTTTGGTTTTATTCTTAATTTTCAAAAAACGAAATTATTAAACTTCATTGTGGTTTCAGTATATGATCTATTTTCCTCATAACCATTATGCACTCACTTAATTATCCTTTGGAATATTTAGATTCTATCATTTCCTTTACAAACTTCATTTTAGGTCTTGTTTCAAATCGTGTTTTACAAATTTTTATGCCGTAGTTATTCTATTTAATATTTTGCAAATTTTATTTGAATTGCATCTGTATTTTTACCTGCATTGTGGGTCAGGCACATTAAAAAGGATTACTACCAATGCTTTATTGTAAGTGAAAGATACCTCGCAGACGCTTCCCTACTACAAATCCCTGACTCTGTTCAGTTGTGTGATAAACCATCTGGCAATTTAATAAACCCAACCATGTCCAGACCTGTTAGTCTTTTATTTAATCAGTCAAATGTAAAGCAGATGTTCTCACACATTTAGTACGGTATATGGTGTTCATGTCGGACATCATGGAGGGGCTTCTCCTTCTCTCTCTATCTACTATTTAATAGTGCATGTCCGCCACCTACAGTTGGAAGAGGGTTGCTGCAAAATATATCATTCTTGTCTGGAACAAACCACAATTAGTAATTTCTCCTCCATGACCACTTTTCAAATGGTTGGCACTTTGAGGATTTAAAGGGATGCCAAGCATACGTCGCTATGGTCAAAGTTTGACCAGGTTTAACTTTTAAATCGTTTTTGGACTCCACCTATGCACATTCAGTGGTCGCGTGTTTTGTATTTAGAGCCCGAAAATAGACATAGAAACTTGCGTAATGAGGTATGAATGCAAAGAGTTTTAAAAATGTAAGCCTGAGCTCATCATACTTAACTTTGACATGTTTCGACTATTGGCCTGCTGTCGTCCTCGGAAAGTTTCCTGCCTGTCATGACGTGTGTCTATCAGCTGTTTGTGATGGGCGTGGCCAGCCACCTGCCCACTTGAGATGTTCTTCCATGAGGACCACAACTGGATGGAGAGAGAGGTGTGATCATTCAAAAAACATCTGACAAGTGTTTTCTGGCAAACAGTTGATGGTGAGATGTCATGACAGGTGAGAAGCTTAATTCCAAGAACTCCAAAACCCTGAAGATAAGGCTCAACTTTTCCCCGCTTAGCACCAAGCATCGAAGGTTGGATTTCCTGAGGATGACAACAACTGTGTGAAAATGAGAGCACCAACACTTTGGTGTGAACGAAGGTGTGAGGAGTTTAATTGAAAACACAAAGTCTGTAAAAAATCAGGATGTGCAAATACATTTGATAAGAAATAGAACTGTTTGACATTTAGATCCATAAAAACGGCAGGTAACTCAGACTTACCTGCTTATAAGTCAGATAAAGAAGCTGGTCATTAGATGATGACGATTGGTAAGACATTGGTGGATATAGGTAAAGAAGAGGGACAACTTGGAGAACATAAATGCTTACATCGAGGAGTTAACCATTAGTTAGGAAGATGTCAAGGAAAATGTCATTTAAATGTATATATATATATATATACATATTCTCTGTGTGAAGCAGGTAACATCCAGCTGCTAACAAACATGCGTGTTTGAGGACAGGCTGGGTCTTGTCATTGATAGACTTTTGCATAAACTTTTAATGAGCAGAACAATTGTTAACATTATGTCTGCCAGGATATCTGGAAGCTTCCTCGCAGAGGCTTCCCTGACTCTGTTTAGTTGTGTGATAAACCATTTGGCAATTTAGTAAACTCAACCATGTTCAGACCAGTTAGGGGCATCCGAATTGCATTGTTGGCATGTAGTGATTGCTGTTAAACAAGAATTCATTGCAAAATTATTTTTTGTTTTGTACTGAGGTTTTGGGAAGTAGCTGTAAGAAGATTATACAAAAACTCAACAACAGATGCATTGCTTCTTAAATACAAAAGAATGAAAAGGATGAAACCGATCAGGAGGCAAGCAGGTCTGTAAAATGAATATTTTGACAATCCACTTGAAAAAGAATTACATTTTGCCAGTCTAATTCATTCTTAGTGTTTCAATAAATAAACAGCTGTTGCCATTCTTTTGGGAGTATTAATTGCAATATTACAACTGTGAGTTGACATGTATGTCAAAACAGTCCATATAAGCTTAAATGTTGTTGTTTTATATATATATTTTTCCGAACTGTTCCACTAAAAGAGTACTGTGAAAAAAAAACTGGTATATCATCTTTTGGAACTAGGTCTATGCTGTTTCTAACTTCATTAGATTCAAATAAAATGTTGCGATTAACTACAAGTATTGTTCTATCAAATAACTTTTTCCACACTAGATAAATATACACCATAAACAGAGGTATGATTATAAAAGACAATATTGCAAAGCCCCAAAAGGGCTTTGGATGAAGAATAACTACAGTTCTTTTCAAGTCCATTTCTTTTTTTTCTTCTAAACTTAAATTTATACAAACGGTATTACTGTTTAAATTAGCTTTTCTCTCTCTGAACACAAACTTCCTGGATTCCAAACAGTTTTATTTTCTGGCATAACCCAAAGATATCATTAGCCACTACAGCAGGGTATCATTGCCAAGATGGTGTATTGATCTGATAGCAATTCACAAGTTGACAATTGGATTACATTTTCTTTTCAGTAAGATTCAATTAAATATGAAAACATTAGTCAAATGTTTCATTTTCTATTGATTCAATTCAAAGAATTGATTTGAAAGACTAATCAAATAATGCACATTTGTCCCTCTTTGTCTGTATTTCCCCTTTTCTGCATTACATAAGGACCTTGTTTCTAGAGCATCATTTAAGGACTATAGATTCTTAACAGTGATAAATCTTCAATCTAGCTCAGATAGTGAGTTTTAAGTGCTTTAGACCTGCTTATGCAGATTTGACTAAGATATTAAGATGAGGTTTTTGGAGAACGAGCCAGGTGAGGCTGACCTGAAATGTCACTCACTCAGACAGTCATTAATGCATGCTGTGACACACAGTGGAAACAGCAGTGAGAATAGAAGGGAATGTAATAACAATATCAAGCTTTTCTAAAATGCAGACAGTGTTTGTCTTTGAATATTATGGTAATAATTACCGGTATGTGGATTATTTTCCTTTTGTATTAAACTCTATAAGCATTCCCTCTTCTGTATCTTAAGACTCCCATATAAAGTGCTCTTACCAGTGCTGTTTATATGTATTTTTTTTGGTTGTCCACTTTTCAATTAGTCTTCCTCCGGGGCTTCACCTGCATTTTAGCTTTTATTTATCCAGCTGGGAGGTTAAAAAGGTTGGGGAGACCATTTTACATTTAGCCCAGGCTTCTGAAAACAATGCAGGGAGCTCATGTATATGTAAACACAGCTTTAACACAAACAGTGAAGGGCTCAGCCATTGTAGTGGGTCATTGTTCAGCCCAGCTCTCATTTGGCTCACATTTATTCTGTTTTGTAATAATCCTCTTCTCATTAAAGCGTGCCTGATTGACTGAACTATGGCAGGTGCATACTTATTGTTTATTATGTAAAGCATTGCTGACTCCATTGTTGCCTCACTCCAATTTTGGAACAGGACTTTACCAAGACTCACTGTCAACTTATTAAAATTTTGTTAGCAGGTTAAAATAAAGAAATGATCTAAAGAGTTTCTGCCATATTCACTATTTGAAGATTGTCCTCAGAGCAGCACCATCACCATGTCTACATGGTAAGCACCTCCTGCTGTCTGTGCGAGGTGGACGTCGTCTTAATGGAGTCACGTTTTCTCCCAGCATGGCTCAGTCTGTTTTTGGAGATAATTGGGTTGAAATTGCTCTGTTGTTTTTCAGATGATTTCCTTTAATAGCCTTCAAACTTGATGTGCCCTAAAAATTACTCCTTTTCCAAACTACTCTTGTCACTGTTTCTCAGCAGGCTATTATGGGATGTTCCAAGGAGCCAAAGAGAATTTTTAAAAATATTTTGATAGCCATAGATATTTTGGGGGGTTGTTTGGTTAACACATCAGTGGACATGTTCTTCATTGTCTTAGCTTGTTGTAAAGGAAGCAGAGTATATTATTCTTTAATAGGAATTTATTATAAAGATTTAGATTTTGGGAGTCAACACGTGTGTTTGTTACACCTGAGAATGTACACGAATAGGCCCCGCCCCTTTTGATTAACATTTACACCAGACAGTAATGATGATAATCCTCCGGCATCTTGTGGATAAAATGATTGCATCCCCCACCATCACTTCTGTAATCATCTTCCAGATTTCCTTAACTCCCCTTTTCCTCCTTTCGTCTGTGCCCTAACCCTCTGTCTCCAATATCCCTCCCTTCTTTCCTTTTCTTCTTTTCTATCCAGTCCAACAAAAAAAAAGGATAAAAATGTAATCAATATAAAAAAAGTTAGCCTTAATTACAAAAGGGGTTTATACAAATACACACCTTTTGAGTCAGAAGATCCAGAACCCCCTGTTGTAATAGTAAAATATGTCCAACACAAGAGGCCTTCAGCTCCTATCTGTGTGCTCAGCTGTTGAACAGGAAATATATAAAAAAAAACATAAAAAATAGAAACACCTGCTTTTCTGGGTCAGCGCTCTCTTTGATTTTCTCGTTATATTCTGCGCACATTCTGACTAATTCTTTGAGACTTTAATCTATTTCCTTTATAATATTTTTGTCTCGTACCTACAATAGTAAAATATTTGAAGTTCATACATGTTTATCTTAAAAAATCTTTCTGTGATCCTGTTAAATTACTAATGTTTATAATTATTGCTTCACTTAAAGTCTAAAGCTTCGTACACACTGGGAATTTGACGCGCATTCAAATACGCGCTACAAGCCCTTTCTACAATTGTTTTGTTTACTTAAACAAAACAAAATTCCTGAAACCAAATCGTTAAAAAGAAAAAAACATTTCGAAAAACCAAAGTAATTTCCAGAAATAAGAATGAAATGTTAGAAAAACTCAAAGCAATGAGAAAGTAGAAAAGGTAGGTACTATCGAACATCACTGATTGGATGATGATATCCAGAATAGCTTCCTTCCAAATAATGTTCAGTTGAAATGATGGACAAACATCATCATTCAATCAGGGATGTACCTCCGTACGAAACAAAATTTACATAAACCATACATTAAAAGTGACCGCTTGAATGTGTGTTGCTGAGAGCGGTGTGAATGTAGCTTAAGAACTAAGATCAGAAATAGAAATCAAACAATTTCAGGTGTCTGCCGTTACGCAGGGGTGAGGAGCGTAAAGGCAAGATGATGGGTGACTTCCTCAGATCAATAAGCCAGAAGAGGATTGTCCCTGTGATTTCCTCAAAATATGCAAACCACTTCAAAAAAAGATCTTACAATATTATGTTTGGTATTTTTGCATCATATTGATTGTTGATTCTTTTCATTTTTCAGGGGGTGGCTTTTGTATCTCTCTTTTTCATCTTGGTGTCCATCACTACTTTTTGCCTGGAAACCCATGACGCCTTCAATGAATGGATGGATAAAGTTTTCCAAGGCAACAACACGTTTGGTAATAGGAGGGAGTTGGGTGGCAGTAAAATCCTCCACGTAGTGGAAGGTGTGTGTGTGTTCTGGTTCACGTTGGAGTTTTTGGTGAGGATCATCTGCTGCCCAAACAAATGTTTTTTTATCAAAAACACACTCAATATCATTGACTTTGTGGCCATTCTGCCTTTCTACCTGGAGATGTGCCTCGAGGGACTGTCGTCAAAAGCTGCTAAAAATGTGCTTGGCTTCCTGCGTGTGGTGCGGTTCGTGAGAATCCTTCGAATCTTCAAGCTGACCCGACACTTTGTGGGCCTGCGGGTTTTGGGTCACACACTGAGGGCCAGCGTCAACGAGTTTCTCCTGCTTGTCATCTTCTTGGCGCTGGGAGTTCTTATTTTTGCCACAATGATTTATTATGCTGAGCGCATTGGAGCAAGCCCCAATGATCCCACAGGCTTCAACCACACGCACTTCAAGAATATCCCCATCAGCTTTTGGTGGGCGGTGGTCACCATGACGACACTGGGTTACGGAGATATGTACCCACAAACATGGCTTGGCATGATGGTCGGGGCGTTGTGCGCGCTGGCTGGCGTGTTGACCATTGCCATGCCTGTTCCTGTCATCGTCAATAACTTTGGCATGTACTACTCTTTGGCTATGGCGAAACAGAAGCTGCCAAAAAAGAAAAAGAAACACAACCCAAACCCAGAAATCCTGACTGACTCCGCCTCATTTGGGAAGTCGGAAACAAACTCGCACATTGATAGCACTCAGAGTGATACTTACCCACTGGCTGCTGAGGAGAGTCTGGGAAGGAGTCACTCAGGTAAGCCTGAAATCTCACATTAAAGGGTCAGTTCAACAAAACCACTGAATTGTATTTTATGTACCTTTATTGGATGTTTCTATGCAGCTGTTTGTGTTTATCCTCAGCTACTAATGTCGTACAACTGAAGAGAATGAGCTGCAGTTTGAAACACCAACAGTTTCACATTATCTTTTTGTTATTCCACATTAAAATAGAAATATGTTTATGTTGCCTTTAGTGGTCGTACAAAAAGCTGCTGAATTTCTCTGACGCTGAGTTTATCTGACAGATTACCTGCATTTAGTCATAAAGACAGCAACACGCCACTATCAGATTACTCCTCATAGCATCTCAGACAAATTTGATTTCATCGTAGAAGAATGCTGAGTTTATGCAATAAGCCGCTGCCTTTGTCTGGGTCTTGACGGGAGTCTGCAAAAGATTTGACATTCATTCGGTGGTGACTTTTTTTTCTGTCAGACTCTAAACAGAATGGGGATGCAAATGTGGCCCTGTCAGATGAGGAAGGGTGCAGCCTGACCCAGCCGCTGTCCCCTAGTGAAAAATGGTCCCATCGGTGCTCCAGAGGGCGAGGGAAGAACAAGAGAACATCATCCGGCAGTGCTGGTGAGTTACATTAAAGCCAAATGCTTTAACTTGTATGTGAAAAGATAGAAGTTCTAGATCGTCTGGATAATAATAAGTGTTGTCGTTCAATCTTTGCCTAGTTATTGGTGAAACTCAAAGAACTCAAAGAACATCCATCTATTTTCTGAACCCGCTGAATCCCTTTCAGGGTCATGGGTCTGCTGCAGTCTATCCAGCTACTTTTGGGTAAAGGCCGGGAAACAGGTTGCCAGTCTAACGCAGGACTTCGCACAATCATACCTAGGAAAAATTTAGAATAATTAATTAACCCAAGAAGAATGTTTCTGGACTGTTGGAAAAAACTGGAGCTCCTGGTGAAAGAAAAGTACAAGAACATGCAAATTCCACCAAGAAAGGTCTCAGCTGGGATTTGAACCAGGGCCTTTTCGCTGTGAGGCGATAGCGGTAACATTATCCTGCAGCCCCAAAACTGTTTATTTGAAAACAAATAATGACTGATATTTCTAGCTCCTGCTGTTTCTGATCTTGGCATTGCTACTTCATAGTCTACTGTGAGAGCTTCAAATAAATGACTGAAACAAACATGCCAGTAGGCCAAAGTGAAACAGACAGCAGTAACATAAATTATAACCCCCTAATTAAGAAATCCTTATATTTAAATGTAAAATCTGTTTCCACTTTAGATTAATACCATCAAATACAATTTAATTACAGATTTTCGTGGTCTTGTCAGTATGTAGGCTACATTGTTGCAATCTATTTAGTAAAAACAAAAACAAAAAACACTACAAACGCCTAATGTAATGCATACAGTATTTTTGGGGGTAATTTTTTAAACTTCCATTTAAAAATGGAAATTTAAAACTCTCTTTCCCCAGTGTGTCCATTGTGGGGTAGGTGGTCCAAATCCTGGCTGCTATAAATGGATGTGTTCCTTTGTATGAATGGACAAATAGGAAACAGCATAAATAAGTACTAAAGGATGAATAAATACTCTGCAAAAAAAATCTGCAAAGAGAGCAGCAGCTATAGACCCCTGATTACTAAATTGTGTCATTTCCCAACCAAGTGGACATTGTCCTTTTTTTAAACTGATGTTAGATCTTTATTTACTAAATCAATGATGGTCGGTTAGTTTTTCAGGTTCTCTAAATCATATGTTGTGTTTAGGTTATGCTCACACCAGGTTTCACTTACCAACTGACTCAGCTGCTTTGCGTTAGATCATTTTCTCCTTTGGTACTTAAAGGCTTGGTTTTCAGTTTTCCCATTAGCTTCTCCTCTTAGCTTCGCTTTAGTGTTTAGCTTTTTTTCATGGTATTTTTTTCTTTAATGGTTTATTTTATGCTTTGTATTTTGTTCTGTTTAAGGTTTTTAATGACCGAATTCCTTTTCAAAAGTGTCTCCTGCACTTTTGATCAATACTCTTGACATCAGAGAGCAGATAAACATCTATAGGCCTATTTATGAAAACTAAAATTTTTTTGGTGGTTAATATTTCTAAATGTTCAACTCTTTTAAAGACCCACTCTGATAAAAATGTTGTTTCTTTTTTTTTTTTATAATGTTCTTGTGGCCTTTTTCTCGTGATGGAGGACATGTATAAAGAAAAGTAAGCTTAAAATTGCATTTCTGAGTATCACTTTATTCAAATTGTTGTGAATTTTTGACTAAAACATCCAGTTAAGCAGTTATAAAACAAACTTGTTTTGAAGTTCAAGTTTTGAACATACACTCCAGCTCTCTTTACAGCATCAGGAACATGCAAGTCAGTGTGAGCACTCGTGACGCTGAATGGATATGTGCATTACGAGATATTGATCATTGAGAGCAAAGTATTCCCAACGGAGTCACAGGATCAGGCAGAGAGAGAACAGCAGTAATTGATGTGTACTGCTCTACACCTTCTCTGGACATGTAAGTGGCACGTATGGAATCGTTGCTGCTGAAAAGCTGGATTCTGAGCTCTGTCTTGTCTCTCCGGAGATTTTTTTTCTGTTTTTGGGTGCCTGCTTTTCTTCTCAAATCAGCACAAACTAAACAGCTCCACATTTACAAATGCCTCTAAACACTCCCTTTTTAAGGAACTCTGTGAATGTATGGGTTGCATTTGATATTCACATTGACATTTCTCACATCTGTTTGGAAAAAATCTTTTTTCTGTAAAGATGTCATTTTTTCATCATTTGTTTGAGTCTAATACTGCTGCAGGGACAAGGAATGTAAAATCTAAGTTTATGTTTTTATATTTACGGGAACAGTTGTTGTTTTTTTTTTTTTTTTACATTTATGCTTGTTTTTCTTTAAGGTTTAATTGACTTAACATTCAACAACAAGCAGGACTAAGAAAGAAAACAGCGGGGCAGTTTAATGCATTAAAAATGAATCAGAGCAGTCTGCTGGTCCTTGTTTCCACTGCAATGAGTGCACTTAAGAGGACTAATTGCAGTTGCTACACGTTTCTGCATGCATCTGGCTAATCTAAGAATGCTCACTTTTTTACAAATGATTAATAAATGCACTGTGTGCACTAAGTATCTTGCACAATCATTTAATTTAATTATATAGAATTAAAGTTTATTAATAATCTTATTAGAAAAAATGTTACCATAACATTCCATGTTTGCTCTGCATAAGGTTTCTTCACCTGACGAGTGATAAAAATATGTGGCAGCTTTACTATTGCTGTAAAAAGTATTAAACCTATTAATCAACTATTTTGTTTCTAAAAACATGTAAATACAAGTTACTTTAAAAAAACTTATGGGGTGCAATAAAAACGAAATAAATAAAACACGACAAAGCTGATTTTTTTTTTTTATTCCACTAAGTTTCTGAACAAAAAGACTTTCTTCTGGAAATCATTTGATGTCTAAACAAAATTAGCTACCAAGCAAAATCTAATTAGTAAAAACAACCACAAGGGTAAAGCAATAGCCTTTGTAGTAAGTAATTATAGAAAAGGAGTGTGATTTTGACTAGTTGTTTGTTGTGTAAACTATCCAAAAACTAACGTTAGAGTGGTCAGTAAAAATAGTATTGTTTCCAGTAGCTTCCACTGATACAAATCTGAAAAAATACAGATGAAAATCAAGTGACTTTCAACTGTGACTTTTAGGCTTCTCTAAATCCTACACTGCTGCAATGAAATACCACATTTTTTACAAATATATTGTAAGTCCCACTCCGATTGTCTTTTAAGCTATTTTAAAAGAGTTCCCATTGGTCTTTTAATTATGATTATGCTGTTTTTAGTCAAAAAGAAAAAAAATGTGTCTATTTGTAGGACATAGTTTCTGCAGAACGGTAGTAGTTCATTAGAAATTTGCCTTTGAGTCGTGGGCAGGACTTTTGGCACAAAGTAACCCCGACCACACTTCCCATCACCCATTAGTTCCAATTCTCTCCTGCTAGCCTACAGCCCCTCACCACCCTAACTTAACATTAGCGGTGCAACAAAAATGACAAGCAATATCGGAGCTATCCAGACGTACAGTTTTTAGCTGGGTGTCAGCTTGGATGAGGAAAAAAACGTATGTGGATCTATTTGTCTGGATGTGTGGGTGAATCAGAATGGAGGGAGCTTGTAGCCTGCTGATTGTAGATTTTACATCACAAAATTACCTTTTTCCAACTGCATTTATTTGTCTTCTCCAGATTCACTACGATTTTACTAAAGAAATACTCATAAATGCAATTTTAATCCTAATTTTCTTTATATATGTCCTCCATCATGAGAAGAATGCTATCAAAACATTATAAAAACACAAAAAAACACAATTTTCATTGTTTCTAAGCTACAGACAGGATCATTTGAGACAGAAATGTTTTTTTTTGCTATACTGTGGCTCTGTGATTTTTTAACAATATTGTCAAGAAAATAATCAGTAGAAGGTCTTTGCAGTGCTTGTTGCTTCATGTAGTTTCAGTTGGTAATTGCACACACTGCAGTCTAACAAAAACATCAGATACAATACAACTCTGATGTTTAAATATTGTTGAGAGCAAAATTCGCATAATGCACTCAGACTTCATGTTCTAAACATCATGTTCTCTTTCTACTGTCTTTTTTTCCCGTGTAATTCATTTCCCGGCTTTTGAATCTCGCTGCTTCAACGCCGACCCAGTTTCATGTCTGCGCTTCAAAAACCCCGTTTGAAAAGAGGCTTTATATTTGGAGCCTGTGGATTCATTATGGGTCAGTACGGATCACAGTTCCCACCCTTTAGTGGACAAGGAAGGATGTGTTTGAACTCATGTCCACAAAAAGCCCAGCAACACCCATGATGTTTTCATGCTGAACAGCAAGACTGTGCTTGACCACCAGAAACCATCAAAACCCTCCTGTCTGTGAAGAAAATGGTCCCAAAACTAAACTTTCATTTTGTTTTGTGCTTCTGCTTGTTCTTTCCAGGAACGTTAAATTCTACTTCAGTGTTTTCACCGACAGCCATTGACTTAGATGGTAAAAGCACATTCTAACATGCAGATGTAATTTAATAAAATAAAGGAAGTGGTTATTTTGGACATAGGTTGAGACAATCTGCTAATGTGAAATTTACATTCTGATAATTACCACTGGAAACAGTCTAATGATCAGCTAATTACGTTGCAGTCCAGGCCTTTTTCTGATAGGAAGAATAAAATGACAAAGATCTGAGAAAAGCCAGAACACCTCGAAACTATTATGCTGCAGGGAGGGCGGAGGGGGAGGGGATTCGATCCTGAACTGCATGTGGCTGTTCCATTCAGATCCCATTGGAACAACACTTACACGACACATTAAGGGGCTCACTCCCCACAATGAAAAAAATGTAGATTTCAATTTAAAATAGATACTGTAAAAATATGACTTCTTTTTCCCTTTTTAGCAAGTAAAAATTGTGTCTGTTATGGTAGCCATTTACAGAAAGATGGAAATCAATTATGACAGAGTGGCTCTGATAACACAATGTAAAGTAAAGGACAGATGGATGGAGGTCTCAAGAAGCTATCAAATTATTATGTGTGACAGGAAATGGTTGCTCACGGCAACTGAAAGAGCAAAGTGCTTTACAATGTTAAAAAAGGTAAAACCAGAGAAATAATATAAACTATTTAAGATGCTTCAAGTAGTTAAAACCTTATAAAACATACACAGGTATATAAGTTTAAAAAAAAATTCAGCTAGAAATTCTTCTACATAAAAACAGGTTTGTCCGTGCAAGGCTCTGATAACTAAACTCAAAATCTTAAAATCTATTGTAAATAAAACAGGAAGCCAATGTGGGGATAAAAGCAGAGGAGTGACATGTGTTTGCTTTTTATAAAAAATACTTTTATCCCAAAAAAAATGAATGATAAAGTTTGTTGTGTGTAGTTTTTGATAATAGGTAATTAATTATCTCTTATAACTTTTCATTGATATCAATCTCATTGTACATGTGGACAAGGACAATAAAGGCATATCTATTTATTTATCTAGGATTTGTTACAGTAATACTGATGCTTAAGTGTGGATGTTTATTGTTTGTGAATTTTTGGCAAATCTGTCATTTATTTATGATTATTGCCACTTATTAATCAGTGTTTGCTCATGATGAGCGAGAGATCATCCACTGCAACCGATATGTTGGGTTCCTGATTCAGTCCTTCATACACAATTTTGTTGAATACAAAACTTTCTACATAGTGACTGGACAGATTGATGTCTCACTGAACCATTTGTGAAAAGCAGATTTTTTCAAATTAGTAATAATACAGTCCTGAGTCATGATGCATGACAGTGCATATGACAAAAAACATTTTTTATACAAACAAAGTAGTATTTGGGAAGGTTGTGCAGTAAGAGTATGTGTAAACAGTTCAAACTTATGCACAAGGTTTTGCAGCTTTTGAAGCCTCAAATATGTGTCTTAGAAATAACTTTCATAAATCAGAGCTCACATTTTTATACAGTCCAGTTTTTTTTATTCAGTATAAACAAATGAATTATTCAATGAATGTAAACCTTTTTCTGCAGTGCCAGGTCAATAATCTGTCTCATTGTCTTTCTGATCCCTTTAATGTTTCTGACAGAGACGTGTAAGGACTTTCTCAGTACCACTGGAAATCATGCTCAGCCAGAGGTCACCACTTTGTCCTGAGGAGGGCTTGCTACAAATGGAAGAAAGGACAGCAGCTCCACTGTGGCACTTATGACATCACGGCGTTCACTCGTGAACAAACCACAGATACAAGACTTGTTTTTTTCTTGCCACTTTTTTCTATTTGCATTTTCAACATCCAATAAAAAGTTATTAGGTAACACATACAAAATTTGTGTTTTGCACTCATTTACATATTTCACAAATGTTTTGCATGCTTTGCATGAACTCATACAATGCACTAGAACAGTAATTGGAAATAGTCAATATTCTGTCATTTAGGTCATTTATATTTTCCCAATTTTCTCTTTTTTTGTTTCTTTTACTGGTTAGAAACATGAGGTCTCCAAGTGCATCAACCGGTTTACAGCTTGTGTAACACATTTGTCACAAAAATAGTAACAAGTGACAAATTGCCAGATTGGTTTGTAAGATGTCCAAAAACAACATCCATAGATGCTCATAGACTAGAAATTAAACTTTCAAGCTTTTCTTTTTTACAAAATGTTTCATTTCTGCAGAATATCATTCCCAGTTAAGAAAATGAATGTACATAGACTTGTAAAGTAAAAGAAAGAACCAACTTGTTTCTTCTTGAAAAGAAAGAATAGAAACACAGAGGTTTCTGTGCAATGGTTAGACTATCCATGGGGATTCCGTGCTTCAACTCAAGCAATGCGTTGTCTGTCTTTGCACCCTAAGAGTTTAACATAAAGAGCAGAAACAAAAATCTGTACAACAGTATTGTTTATAAAGGTTACGCAAAGTTGATGTACTCTTACCGGTTAAAGCCTGATACAGACGTTTAGATTTAATGGTGGACTGCTGGTATGTGATCCTCATTGTGAGAACTTAAGTTTAAATGTTTGCTATTACTCGATTTGTATTGCCCCCCCCCCCCCCCCCTTAGCTTGAGTTGGGTTTGCAGAAACCCTAGAGGAGTTTTATTACTGTTTCTGAGAACTTCTATCCCTCATGGTTAACCATAGTGGCCTTACGTTTCAACACAGATTCTTTTACTGTCGTTAGTGCATTTATATCCTGAATCAAATACCTGTAGTTATGTGCAAGCGTAGCTGTGTGTATGTAGCCCAGAACATTACTGTAGATAATTAAACTCTTCTCTACATATGCCTTGTATGCCCACAAAAACTGTTGTTAAACAACAAGAAAAGTGATTCATATAGTCATGGAAAAAAAATCATAGTTGCCTTGTAGTTCTGTCAAAAAAAATGCCACGCTTCTCTTGGATAATTCTTACAATGTTAGAAAAGCTCTGGTTTTTAAGTGTTTGTTGTTTTTACTTTGCTCTGGAACAGCACAAAGAGCAGAGAAAAAGTCACAGAACAGAAAAAAGAAATGGGGCCTCTAAGGAAAAGAGCATAGTTCCTACAATCAAACTGAAAAAGAAGTTTGAGGGTTGCTTTGCTGCTTCTTGCACTGGATGCTTTCATAAAATCGGATGGTTATATCAGTCTTTTTTTCCAAAGTGGGTGCTACCAAATATTAAGTTATTATAGAGTGCCAATAATTGTGTCTAGTTCAATTTTGAAAAACAATTCTGTGTAATTTTTTGTCAGGTTTGACTTTTCTCCAGTTTTTTCCCCTCAGAGCAAACCAAAACATAAAATACCAGACAGCCAAAACATTTGCAATTGGAACAATTATCTGAGAATATTGTTGCATTTTCCAATGAAATTTATAGGATGCCAACATTTTTGGCAATGACAAAATTTCAATATGTCCCATTTTGAACGATGTTACTGTTTGTGCTGCCTTGTGTAATCAATGTTAGACAATCACACAGTTTTTTCCTTATGGAATGTGTAAGTGACTGTGACAGAATAAGGTGTCAAAGGAGAGAGTCTGGGTGATGTAACATCATATAGGCATGTGTTTCTATGCAAAAACTAATAAAACATTTCCCTTCCCTCGTGTCAAATGGACTGTATGCTTAATTTATTTCCCTTTGGTTCTATTATCACAGTTTTTGCCTATTTCTGTTAGTTTTAGCACAGCTAATGCTCTGTTATTTACTGTTCGGCTATTTATAGCTCAGCCACCAGACTGCACGTTGAGCATGCACTTAGTGTTGTAACAGAAGTCACAGCTGCGCCTCCGGCTCTCTTGTGTCTTCTTGATTGTGTACCAAAGGTGTCCATGACATATACAGAACACATCTCCATGGAGATTTGGGATGACTAGAAACACCAATTAATGCTTGACAGCCTCCATCTTTTTCTCCTTGTGATTGTCACCTGCAGAGACACGGCAGTCTCCCTACATAATCAAAAATGTGTTGCTAAGGAAGCTTAAAGCTAAACAGTATGATGTTTAGGGAAGGCTGGTTGTTAGATGTCAGTGTGGGGGTGTACTTTCACGTCGGTACCACAGGATGTCCCTGTCATGGCAAAAGCAAAAAGATACTCCAGTTGAGCAAACAAGATTTTTTTTTTTTGATGAATGCTTCCCTCCACGATATATCATTGTACTTCTGCAGTTAGAGATTTCTCAGCCTCAGCGAAACAGACCAACACAAAATACAACCTAAACCATGAAAGACTAGCTCCAAATAGAATTGTGCTTTTGGTGTTTTTAACATGTTCTTGTAGTATTTTTCTGATGATGGAGGACATTTATAGACAAAATTGATGTGAGTATTATTCTGCAACAGCCTGTCGCAAAAACTATGTCTTATAAAACAACACAGATTTTTTTATTTAGACTAGAAACAGCTCAATCATAAAAAAACCACTGGGAACTCTTTGACAATAGATCAAAAGTAGTAGTGCGACTTTAAGGTGTTTTGAAAGCACCGAGACATTTCTTTATAAAAGTGTGCACAACTGAATGTATCCCATTAAAAACCCATAACTACCTGCTCAAATAAATTAAAGAAAGTGTACATAACTTGGAAAAATGCACATTTTTGGAGATTAAAGATGACTTTAAATTGGTAAAATATGAATAGTATTTAGATGCTGTCAAAACAGTCAAAAAGCAGTTTTTTGTTTATAATTCCAAAATACATGAAGCAGTATGTTTGCCACCTTTTCAGTTCACTTTCTGTCCTTATCTAACACACATCATAATTCCTGGGTTATTTTAGTATTTCTGCAGATGGTAGGTTTCAGATCAGGACTGAGATATACAGGGGGAAGATGCCCCCATACCACCCACATTATGTTTTCATCTCACTCTCTGGTCTGGCAGGTGGACAATGATCCTGGCAGATGTACATGTGGAGTTTTTCAAAAAGCAGCTTAGTATTTTCCACATTTTTATTTGATCACTGGTAAAATAGTGGATTGATAAGAAGAGTTAAAGGATTTGACAGAGAGCACTGGCTGATGAGCAGGAGTTTGATAAGGCTGTCTGGGTGTTTTGTAACAGATGGGAGTGTTGTGGAGACATGATTTGGGGGTTACTTCTCACATCTTGATTAGTTTGGATTACAGATCCCAGCCTGATGAAAAGGGAGATAATTGAGAGAAAGAAATCGGGAATTTATGGGGGTGAAGGGGTGGTAGGCCGGGGTTTTGAGACAGTACAGAATACCTCAATTGGGTAAAAACAGCATTGAATAGAAACTTTTAAAACCTACACATTTAAATGTATGTAATATATACAACTACCATAAATAGTTTAGGATGATTTGGATAATACAAATTTACACTGACCAAAAATATAAACGCAACATTTTTGTTATTGCTCCCATTTTTATGGTAGGTACTCAAAGATGTGAAACTTTTTCCACATACACAAAATAACCAGTTCTCTGAAATATTGTTCACAAATCTGTCTAAATCTGTGATAGTGAGCACTTCTCCTTTGCCAAGACAATCCATCCCACCTCGCAGGTTTGCCATATCAAGATGCTGATTAGACAGCATGTTTATTGCACAGGTGTGCCTTAGACTGGCCACAACAAAAGGCCACTCTGAAATCAGTTGTATCACACAGCAAAATGCCACAGATGTGGCAAGTTTTGAGGGAGCGTGCAATTGGCATGCTGATAGCAGGAATGTCCACCAGAGCTGTTGCTAGGGAATTGAATGTCCATTTCTCCACCATAAGGCGTCTCCAAAGGCATTTCAGAGAATTTGGCAGCACATCCAACCGGCCTCACAACCGCAGACCACTTGTAACCACACCAGCACAAGACCTCCACATCCAGCATGTCCACCTCCAAGATCGTCTGAGACCAGCCACTCGGACAGCTGCTGAAACAATCTGTTTGCATAACCCCAGAATTTCTGCACAAACTGTCAGAAACAGTCTCAGGGAAGCTCATCTGCATGCTCGTCGTCCTCATCGAGGTCTCGACCTCACTCCAGTTCGTCGTCGTAACCGACTTGAGTGGGCAAATGCTCACATGCGAGAGGTGTTCTCTTCACGGATGAATACCGGTTTACACTGTTCAGGGCAGATGGCAGACAGCATGTGTGGCGTCGTGTGGGTGAGCGGTTTTCTGATGTCAGTGTTGTGGATCGAGTAGCCCATGGTGGTGGGGTTATGGTATGTGCAGGCATAGGTACTGTATGTTATGGGAGAAGAACACAGGTGCATTTCATTGTTGGCCTTTTGAATGCACAGAGATACCGTGACGAGATCCTGGGGACTATTGTTGTGCCGTACATCCCTCAACAACACCTCATGTTGCAGCATGATAATGCACGGCCCTATGTTGCAAGGATCTGTACACAATTTTTGGAAGCTGAAAACATCCCAGTTCTTGCATGGCCAGCATACTCACCGGACATGTCACACATTGAGCATGTTTGGGATGCTCTGGATCGGCGTATATGACATATTCCAGTTCCTGCCATTATCCAGCAACTTCGCACAGCCATTGAAGAAGAGTGGACCAACATTCCACAGGCCACAATAGACAACCTGATCAACTCTATGCGAAGGAGATGTGTCGCACTTCATGAGGCAAATGGTGGTCACACCAGACACTGACTGGTTGTCTGAGTCCCTTGACCCCTCAATAAAACAAAACTGAAGATTTCAGAGTGGCCTTTTCTTGTGGCCAGTCTAAGGCACACCTGTGCAACAATCATGCTGTCTAATAAGCATCTTGATATGGCACACCTGTGAGGTGGGATGGATTGTCTTGGCAAAGGAGAAGTGCTCACTATCACAGATTTAGACAGATTTGTGAACAATATTTCAGAGAACTGGTTATTTTGTTTATGTGGAAAATGTTTCACATCTTTGAGTTCATACCATAATAAATGGGAGCAATAACAAAAGTGGTGCTTTTATATTTTTGGTCAGTGTAGCTTGGTTTGATGTGTATTGTTTTTCCTTAGAGCCTTTGGACAACTTTGATTGGTAATTGACGCTCGATAAATACACGGAATTGAACTTTATTATATTTAACACGGTGTAAACTGATAATGCCGACAACATCAGCTTTCCCTGGCAAAAATGTGCTTTGAGGAAACCAGGTTTCTCTCCTCTTCTGACCTGTTTAGAAAATGCACGTCATCACAGAGGGCCAAGTCTAACCCGCTTAACCCTTGTGCTATCCTAGGCACTTTAACTTTGGAAGTTGGATCATCTACACCCACTAGACAGTGCGCTGAAACTTTTTTTCTTTAATGATTTATGAACCTCACTGGTGTCCATGGATTACATGAAATTTTTCCACCATTGTCATGGTAGGGATAACACGTGAATGTAAACTAGGGTCTTCTAAGATAGCACAAGAGTTAACATTGGGAGTTGGGTCAGCTAGACCCCACAAAACCCTTTTTCTTCAATGATTTGTGAACCTCACTGGTGTCCATGGATTACATGAAATCTTTCCACCTTTATTCACCTTTGTCATGGTAGGGAGAACATGTCAATGTAAGGTTGGGGTCATCTAAGATAGCACAAGGGTTAAAGAAGCTTGTGTTAGGACTCCCATCAAACATTGTGATTCAACTATAGAAGAATTCAATACATGCAGTTATGCCTTTAATATTGAATACATAATTGAAAACAATTAGACATCTCAAGCTACAGCGGGGAAAATAAGTATTGAACACGTCAACATTTCTCTCAAAAAAGATGTTTCTAATCGAGCTATTGACACGAAATTTTCACCAGATGTCGGCATCAACCCAAGTAATGCACACATAGAAAGAAATCCAAACATTTATGTCCATAAATGAAGTTATGTGTAATAAAGTGAAATGGCACAGGGAATAAGTATTGAACACGCTTACTGAAATTTATTTAATACTTAGTGCAAAAACCTTTGTTGGTGATTACAGCCTCAAGATGCCTCCTGTATGGAGAAACCAGTCAAATACATTGCTCAGGTGTGATTTTGGCCCATTCATCCACACAAACTGCCTTCAAATCTTCAAGGTTCCGGGGATCTCTTCTGTGAACCCGGATCTTCAGTTCTTTCCAAAGATTTTCAATTCGATTCAATCTGGTGATTGACTGGGCCATTCTAGCAGCTTTATTTTTCTTTTTCTTCAACCAGTTGAGTGTTACCTTGGCTGTGTGCTTGGGATCGTTGTCTTGCTGAAAATTCCACCCTCTTTTCATCTTCAGCAGCCTGGCAGATGACAGCAGATTCTGATCAAGAATGTCTTGATACTTTTCTCCAGTCATTATTCCTTCAATGATATGAAGTCTACCAGTACCACATGCTGAAAAACAGCCCCACGCCATGATGCTCCCACCTCCAAACTTGACTGTTGGTATGATGTTTTTCCTCCAAACATGTTGTGTCTTATGACATCCGGAGAGTTCAATTTTGGTCTCATCTGACCAGAGTATCTTCTCCCAGAATGTCATGGGTTTATCCTAATGTTGTGTCGCAAACTCCAAACGAGCTTCAACATGCTTCTTCTACAAAAATGGAGTCTTGCGTGGTGTGCGTGCATAGAGGCCATGGCGGTTGAGTGCATTACTTATTGTTTTCTTTGAAAAAACGGTACCTGCTGATTCCAGGTCTTTCTGAAGCTCTCCACGAGTGGTCCTGGGCTGTTGGAGAACCCTTCTGATGATTGTTCTGACTCCCCTGTCTGAAATCTTGCGAGGGGCACCTGGCCGTGGCAGGTTTATGGTAATGCCGTGTTCTTTCCACTTCCGGATGATGGCCCTATTGGTACTCACTGGAACTTTCAGAAGTTTAGAAATGCGACTGTAACCGATGCCTAAAGTGTGTTTTGCAACAATAAGGTTGCGTAGGTCTTTGGACAGCTCTTTGCTTCTACCCATCATGCAATGCTTCTTGTCTAACACCTTGCTGGTGAGAAACCTTTTTAAAAGGCATCAATCAGGAATATACCAGCTGATATTACTTTGGACTAATAGGGGGCAGGTTAACCTTCTGAATACTGACAAACTCCAGCTGCTTTCTTGGCTTACCAGACCTTTTTACCCCTCCTTTTCTTCATGTGTTCAATACTTATTCCCTGTGCCATTTCACTTTATTACATATAACTTCATTTATGGAAATAAATGTTTGGATTTCTTTCTATGTGTGCATTACTTGGGTTGATGCCGACATCTGGTGAAAATTTCGTGTCAATAGCTCGATTAGAAATATGTTTTTTGAGAGAAATGTTGACGTGTTTAATACTTATTTTCCCCGCTATATTTTGAACGTTTCTATAACTTGCTAATGCATCAGATAGGATATAAAACCAACTACGATATATTCCAATTGATGTTTCCAAACTTTAAAAGATGTAACAACCTTGAGTGCATTAAAGAAAAAAATGATTTTGATTGAGTTTCGGTTTAGTTTAACCTCTTAATGTTCCTAGCTGATATTTGTGCCAACCCCCTCTACAAATGTGGCCACAGGGTCACAGAATTAACTACTGTGGTAATATAACACAAAATGTGAGGTCTATCCATGTGGAAACCAGGTCTAATGAGGTTAAAGATGACAAACATGAAATACCAATAATGCCAAAACCCCACCTTAATGTTGTGTTGCTTTTTCTGAGTAAATGTGTTTTCCAGACTCCATGTTGTTTGCTTGAAATTTTCTAATAAGCCTATGATGACACAGCAGAAATCATGCTGGTTGCTCACACCTGGAAGACTCCATTAGTGAAGCAGTATGACCTGGCCTGCAGAGTAAAGTCTCTTTGTAGATGTAAATCAAATGAAGAACAGGAGCCTATAGAGCTGCAGGTTGACAGTACATCTGAGACTCCTTTTGTCATTTCTGTTAGGGAGCGTCCCCTTCACTGTTTCCCCCCACTCCTTATTTTATTTCCCACCACCTCTGTTGAACGTTGTCATGACAGCATAGTTTCCATGGAGAAGGGCTCAGCCAGAGTCATTTCACCCTTTGATTCACTAGTGCAGTGCGGCGGATAAAAGACCATTTTGACTTCTGTTGTCTGGCAAAACAATCCCTTAATGTCTGTGAGGCCTTTTGTTCATTTTGATTCAGTTTTGTTTATTAATGTGAAGATTTGAGAGGATTTTAAAGCTACAACACTGCAGTTAAACAGTATTTATTAGATTAAACGTGAAAACATTTGGATGCAGACCTAAAATAAATAAATAAATAATTTATTGAGCAAAGATTCTGCAAGTAATTCTAACACTAAGTCTTTAATTTATAACCTAGAGTAAAGGGCAACATTAAAACTATTTTAGAATATAAACAGTAAAGTCAAAGCTATAAAAGAAAGCTTTAATAGAACGCTGAGCTGCCTTTAGGACTTTGGTTCATCAAGAAAAGGCTACTTTGCTGACCTGCGTCTCAGAGTTGAAGTATACAAACATGGAAGCTTAGGAAGATTCAGCAGAATTTTAATTTGCACAGACATGTTTAACCAAAAGCTAGAGCTCCATCACTTACATTTTCTTGTCATAAAATCATAAAACAAAACATCAGAATGTAGACCACAAGAAAAGAAGAAAAAAAGCAGTCCTCAGTATAAGCCAAACAGAACCCCATACAATAGTGGAGTGATAGGTTTAAAGCCAGAAATGTTCACACATGGTTATGTCTTCCAGATTAGGTTTTAACCCTTGTGCTATCTTGGATGACCCCACCCTTACTATGCCGTGTTATCACTACCATGACAAAGGTGGATAAAGGCTGAAAGTTTTCATGTAATCCACGGACAACAGTGAAGATCACAAATCATTGAAGAAAAAAGGTTTAGCGCACTGCCTTTTGGGTCTAGATGACCCAACTCCCAACGTTAAAGTGCCTAGGATAGCACAAGGGTTACAGTCCCACTTCAATCGTCTTTTGATTTGTTTTAGCCTACAGTAAATGTGTTCCCAGTAGTCTTTTAAATATGATCATGCCATTTTTAACAAAAACCTGTGTCGTTTACTTGGACATGGTTTTTGCAGAGCGGCAGAAGTTAATCAGAAATTCACTCCTTTGTTGTGGGCGGGACAGTTGGCGTGGAGTGAGTTTTCTTTCATTTCTCATCAACCCTTTGTTTACACTCTCTCTCTCACTAGCTTACAGCCTATCAAACCCCTACCCTTCAGGTGCAACAAAAATGGCGAGCAATATTGGAGCTATCCAGCTGTACAGTTTTGAGCCAGAAGCCAGCTCAGACGAGGAAAACAAAGACATTCATTGATCTAATTTTTCTTTGTAAATGTTCTTCATAATCAGAAAAATGCTACAAAAACATGTTAAAACACTAAAAAACACATTTTCATTGCAGTGGGTCTGTAATTAGGGTTGTGTATCTTTCCCTTTCACATGATTCAATTTGCATCACAATAGAAAGTCTTCTAAATGATACATAAAAGATTCGGCTGTGGTGATACGACAGTCCAATTCATTAACCTCAGTGGATAAAATCTTAATATGTATTTTTCATTTTTCATTTAAAACTATAAATGAGAATGCCTTCTTAACAGAAAACATCTTAACATCTTTCTTACTGCCACTTTTTATTTTAAGAAACAAAAACAAAATATGGTAACGCTTTCTTTTACAGTACAGTACTTACAGTGTACTTAAGTGGTATTTACATGGTACTTATTGTGTAACTACTGGGTACTTTCAGGGTACTTTATTTATAGAATTTACTGGGTACTTACATGGTACTTTTTTGTGTCTACTCTGTACTTACCGTGTATTTATATGGTACTTTTTGGTTCATACCTATGTGGTACATACTAGGCATTTATAATATTCTTACTGGGTATTTACATTTTGTGCAAAGGTGTCTTTTATGGTACTTGCCACATGTATGAACAAGGTAAGTACAAATAAAGTACCTTGACCTTTAGGTCTGCACTTGCTGCATGTTTCATGGTATTTACACTGTAGGGGATGGTAATTCCTGATTATACCCAGCATTTTCTACTGTAAGTACCATGTAATAGAGTGGAAATAGGGCTGACTTTCTTACAGTATAGTTTCATTGGTACTATGGGTACTGGGTAATATTCAAGGAACATACCCATATTTAGTAATGAAAGTACCATGGTTGAGTGGAAATAGGGTTGATCTTTTTACAGTACAGGTTTAAGGGTTTATGTAAATTCATGGTAACACTATGAAACATGCAGCGAGGCAGACTTAAAGGTCAAGGTATTTTATTTGTACTTACGAATTCATACATGTGGCAAGTACCATAAAAAGACACTCTTGCACAAAACAAATAATTTGTAAGAATATTATAATGCCTAGTATGTACCACATAGGTACGTAACCAAAAAGTACCATATAAATACACGGTAAGTACAGAGTAGACGCAAAAAAGTACCATGTAAGTACCCAGTAAGGTCCCATAGAAAGAACCATGTAAACACACTGTGAGTACCTAGTAAATTCCATAAAAAGTACCATGGGCACTCTGAAAGTAACCAGTAGTTACACAATAAGTACCATCTAAATACCACTTAAGTACACTGTAAGTACTGTATTGTAAAAGAAAGTGTTACCCAAAATATTTATGGAACATAACAGCTTCAAAAATGAAAAATTGGTAATTTGGGTCTTTTAGACTGTTCCATTTTCTGTGATTAAAAAAGTGCGTCATATCAATTTAGTCAGGGGTATTTTTTAGCGTTAGAAAAAAAAATATATATATATATATATATATATATATATATATATATATATATATATATATATATATATATATATATATATATATATATATGTTTAGTGCACACAACACACATCCCTTACTGTGGTTTTAACTCACCCAACTTGATAGAAGCAAGCTTGTGATTGGATGTCTTTTGCTTGCATCACATAGAAATAAAAAGATGAAGACATTTGCCAGAAACCGGTTATTTTCTTACCGATCCATTATTTAAAACCTTTTCATCAACACATTCTCGTTCATATATTTGGGTTTGAACCTATCCTGCTGTTTCACCAAGTGCTGGATCAATTTTTTAGGCTTGTATGCTTTGCGTCCTTAGTTTTTAGCAGTTTGGTGCAGAACCAAAAGTTTCAACCCGGGAATGAAACCTTAAAACTCTTAGTTAGCTGTAACAAACACAGCAGAGAAATTCAATGGTAAGGACCACTTGATCTCTATCTCTCTCTGAGAGGGGCTGGGTGCAGAGAGGTAGAGCCGCTGAACTCTGATCCAAAAACTGTGGGTTTGAGTCCCATTCGCACATGTGAAAGTGTCCTTAGGCAAGTCACTGACATTGCTCCTGGTCTGTTTTGCACCTTGTATTGTAAAATAACAGGACATATGAACCAATGACTAAACATACAGAACAGTGCAGCTCATTACACTAAAAGAAAAAACAAACAATTCAAGAAACAAGAAACTGACCGTAGGGTCTGCAGTCAATCCCCATGTAAGAATAATCACAATAAATTGTGAAAAAAAAGCAAAAATATCTGTCAGCTGTCAGATGTTTTTATTAAGGAACACAAGCTTCCCTCAGTTAGAAAAAGAAGCAATAGAAATTAATAGCTAAGTACGATACCGACAGCCTTGAGGAGGTAATGATCTACAAAGAACAGGACAATTTCTGTCAGCTAACTACTGTAAAGGGATTTCCTCTCAAATGGTTGTGTTATATGTTCAGCAATAGGTCAAGCTCTGTTGGGTGAGTAATGGACGGTGCTCTATGTTTGAAAAAAGAACAAAATGTCCAGGAGTGAAAACAGCATTGGCATTGTCCTTTCATGCTTCAGATCTCTGTAAAAGCTGTCCCTCATTGACTATTGTACTTTAAACCTGCGCCCCCGCTTTAACTACCACTGAGTTTTTGCAGCCCCCACATCATATCCAGCTCATACCATCATTTATGAAGGAAAATAATGAGTTAATGCTTGAGAAAGTGCTGGGATGTGGAGCGTGTGCAGCTTTGAGATAAAGATCACAGCATCTGACAACAGGGGAGCATAAAAGCCTGTAAAAAGCTTATTTTGACCTACAACAATAAAAAAAATGCTTTGTAAGGCTTCATAAGAAACGTGTATGATCTGATGTAACATTTGAGAGAATTGTACTGCTGAAATGTCAGTACATTACATAACTCTAACATGGTATGCAACTTCTCTGACAGGGTTTCTGAACTCCAGCCCTAGGACCTACCCACCCTCATGTTTTCTATGTTACACACCTGATTTAGCCCATCATCAAGCTCTGCTGAGGCCAGATCATGCTGGTCGTTACAGGCAAGTGTGTTTAAGCAGAGAAGCATAACAAGCAACCAGGATGGAGGGCCTTGAGGACTAGAGATCAGAAACAATGCTGTTGGGGAAATACGAAGTATTGTGCAGTATTTTGTGCTACTATCCATAAACAGAAAGGTTATTTGCATGTGAACATTTTACCTGTTTCCTTGTGATGGCCACTTGAAGCTTCATGAAGCATTGAAGCCTTTCATCAAATTGGCTCAGTCCCGCTTGAAAACTCCTTGAAGCTTAATTTGCTGTCGTAGGACATCAATTAGATTGCAAAAATATCAGTTGTTATTAATTGAAGTGTATGAGGTGCCGTGTAGGACATAATTCAGAATTAGCATTCACAAACACATATGAAATCTCTCACACACACTAGTGAAATGCTTGTATACATACAACTGAAAATGTATTCATTCACATACACATGTAAAATCTCTCACATACACATGTGAAATCTCTCACATACACATGTGAAAATGCTCTTACACACACTACTGAAAATGCTCTCACATACACATGTGAAAATCCTCTCACATACACATGTAAAAATCCTCTCACATACACATGTAAAAATCCTCTCACATACACATGTGAAAATCCTCTCACATACACATGTGAAAATCCTCTCACATACACTATCCAAAATCCTCTAACATACACATGTGAAAATGCTCTTACACACACTACTGAAAATCCTCTCACATACACATGTGAAAATCCTCTCACATACACTATCCAAAATGCTCTCACATACACTACTGAAATTTTCGACAGAAACGGAAGGCATTTCAGTAGAAACGGAAGTTGGCTGATTATCGCGAGATAATCATTCGTCTGAATCATTCGAAAATGGCAGCCGGTTGCGCAAGGAAAACCACCGAAACGTGTAAGTATATTAAAAAATATCCAGTATCTGTTGTAAAATATATTTGTAAATACTTAAGATGATGTGTTTAATATGTTATATTCCTCAATCAACAACCTAGATTGTTTTGAAGCTCATCAATTTCAGTAATGCTAAAGCTAACGCTAACGCGAATTAGCGCAGAAGGCTAAAAACAAACGCTAGATATTACATCAAAAAGCAGTGACTTCTAACCGTAGTCACAAGTTATTAACACATGTTTGAAATGTGTTCATATATGTAGGGACAGACGAGGATGAGGAAAATCCGATCCATTTGCGGATGGAGAAAGATAGCCTGTTTGTTTTCAAGCTAGCTCGTGCCAGATGGGTAGAGACACATGATCAGATTTGACTTCATTTTAATAAACGGTTAATCGTTGTCGTACTGGGTTAAAGGTTTATGTTAAAGAGCCAGAAGAGAGAGGAGGAAAGGGCTAGAAGGGAGGAACAGCGACAGGAGAGTCTAAGTTTACTTGAGTTGAAATTATTGTTCTAAAATGTAATGCAGCCATTGTTTTTCCAATTTGTTTAATAAATGTATGAACAAAAATGAATAATTTACATGTATTATTTAAATCTGAGCTATTTTTAACAATCTCAAAAGGATTTTCATCTAAATATCAGATGTACATATTTAGAATTTCGTTTTATATGTTAATATTTATTTTTATACATGTTAACAATAATCCTGGTCTTCTAGAGTCATGTGTGTCACAGTTGGAGCTGAAAGGAAAGCAAAGATTTGTCCTTGCAGACGGACGTGACTCTGCTCGTCCTGCATGTTCCTGGTGTGGCTCAACATCTGTGGCTAAGCAGTCGCCTTTGCTGATGCACAGAATGTGCAGAATTGAACTGCAGGCAATGATTTTCATTGCAAAGGTTGGTTTTACTTCCAGTGCCCCCAGAAATATTGCTCTCCTCCTCATCTTTATCATGCCAAATGCTCTCTTCACAACAGAGCGTGTTCTGGAGTGGTTCTGGTTGTAACTGCCTCAATGGCATTCCTCATGGGTTCCCTGTTGGGTGTCAGCAGCATGATGGGATGTGCAATGCAGGGATACCCACCATCACCCAAAAGGATCCTTCAGGTGGGTTTGTTTGATTTACATAAATTGGGCTTTTACGTAGAACCCGTGAATCATGGATTGATCCTGGATTCCCAACAAAAATATCTATAAATTTGGCATTAGAGTCACATACAGCCTGCAGTTGAATGGAATAAAAAAGCTTCCTGTTAAAATAACAAGCTGCATTTTCTTTTAGGGCCTTTATTCTTATGTGGCAGCCATCAATGCTCCTTGTGACCCTTTGGAAGGAGAAAGACCAAGCGAGCTGCTAAAATCCAGAGGCGACTTATGGTAGTTCATTCCCACTGGGAAGCTGGGTGACCCTGCTCATCAGCTGGAGGATGCGGTCTGCCGTCCTGTGGACAACATGGCTCACGGTGGACCGTGTCATGTCAAAGACTCTGGCTACCACACTGTAAGATGTGCCACACGCCAGCCAGAAAAGAAACACCAGGACGTCAGTCTCCTGTGACCCCCCAGAGTGTGAGGAACCCAAAGCTGATGCTTCAGGACCATCGACCCAGATGCTCGATGGTCCTGCGGGTCAACCGAAAATCCAGTCTTGTGTCGGACTGACCGTCAGCGTAAAGGGCCAGGACAGACACCTTTGTGTTGGTAAAGCAGTAGAGACGTGGAAGACCCTGGAAAATGCAACATTAATTATTTCATTGAGGAAATTAAATCACATTTTTTTAATGTTTCTATTTATTTTGATGTCTTACATTTTAGATTATGAAGTATTTATTAATTCTGGAAAATCTCGTGGTTTTTATTTGGCTGGGTTTTTGGATTTTCATTTAAACTTTTAAAAATGAAAGTTTTTGTTTTGTTTTTGTTTAAAACAAGTGATATGGTTTGACTCTGAATAAAAAATTCTAAACTTTGAACTCACAAGTGTTTCATGTAATTGGACTACACAACTCACTTGAAAAAGAATGTTAAACTCTTACCCAGCAGACTGTGTAACCTTGAGCATGATTAGTAACAAAGTTAAAGTTTAAGTTTAACTAAAAAAAAAGCTTTAAGCTTAACTCACAAGTTATTCTGTCTGGTCAGGGCATCCAGAGGAAATCTTCTGAGATGTCTGCTTGTCCTTGCCGTCCTGTGATGCTGCATATCTGCTCGTTTTCAGTTTGATCTCACGAAAAACGGTTGAATTATTGCCAGGAACACGGACAGATTCATTTTCAAAGCCATTTTCAGTAAGGTGTAAGAAAACTACAGAAACAAATGCCTCCTTGCAAGGGCCCGTTAATCGTTCAGTGGCACAAAAACAAAATAAATATTGGCATGAAAAAATAACTTGGGGGTTTATTTATGAACAAATACATTAAATCAACACCAAAGTGTTTGTAATTTAATTATTTATAAATCAGTCACGTTTTCCATGATCAGAACACAGCAGATTCATAAATAGTCTTTGTAAAATGTTCATATTTATTATGTTTTTACTCTGACAAATAAGTGTCATTCTCCGCGTTAAATAGGAGTAGTTCGCCTCCAGACCAGGTGGTGGCGGTAATGCGCCACTTTGTTTCCGTGTCAAGCGCGTTATGAACAACACCCAAAAGAAAAAAGTACTGAGCACGGGTGTCTGAATTGCTTTTAAATTCAGAGAACTATATAGAACTATATAGTTCTGCACTATATAATGTTTTAGTAGTTAGGGATCAGGGCAGGAATTCGGACACAGGTTCATTTCCACTGAAATGCCTTCAGTCGACCAACTTCGTTTCTAACAATAAAGTAAAAAAAAAACGTTTCTACTGAAATGCCTTCCGTTTCTATTGAAATTTTCACATGTATATGTGAGAGGATTTTCACATGTGTATGTGAGAGGATTTTCAGTAGTGTGTGTGAGAGCATTTCACATGTGTATGTGAGAGCATTTTCAGTAGTGTGTATGTGAGAGCATTTTCAGTAGTGTGTGTGAGAGCATTTTCAGTAGTGTGTATGTGAGAGCATTTTCAGTAGTGTGTGTGAGAGCATTTTCAGTAGTGTGTGTGAGAGCATTTTCAGTAGTGTGTGTGAGAGCATTTCACATGTGTATGTGAGAGCATTTTCAGTAGTGTGTGTGAGAGCATTTCACATGTGTATGTGAGAGATTTCACATGTGTATGTGAGAGATTTCATATGTGTATGTGAATGAATACATTTTCAGTTGTATGTATACAAGCATTTCACTAGTGTGTGTGAGAGATTTCACATGTGTTTATGAATGCTAATTCTGAATTATGTCCTACACGGCACCTCATAGAAGTGTGTAGCATTTTGCAGAAAGCCGGTGAATAAAGCTGTCAGGAAAATAAAGAAGTATGCTAGACCTATATTGTATTCATTCATTCATTCATTCATTCATTCATTCATTCATTCATTCATTCATTCATTCATTCATTCATTCATTCATTCATTCATTCATTCATTCATTTTCTATTCAGTTTAGTCCCTTTCGTGGTAACGGGGCTGCCTGAGTCTATCCCAGCCACTTGTAGGCGAAGGCAGGCAACGCCCTGGACAGGTTGCCAGTCTGTCGCAGCCTATATTGTATTATTCTATGTATATATGTGTGGAGGTATGGACAATGGTTGTGCTATTGTAATATTGAGATATGGCCAGTGATTTGTATTTAAAAATAAAAGTTTTTCCTTATTCTCCAAACTTTAACCAAACAATCTCTACAGCCAAATCCGAATTCATTCCCTACCCCCAAGGGCTTCTACCTATCCCTGCATTCATCCCTCCAAGCGGAAAGTTATGGAAAAGTAGTATCTTCAAATCTTGACGTTACTACCACTCGATGATGTCGCGAATTGATGCCAGTCATCTATGTTAGCGCGTATATAGAACATAGAACTTTAAAAGTTAATGCAAAAACAAAAAGTCATTACTTACGATTAAATGTAAACTTCTCTGCTTTAGAGCACACCCATGTAAAGAAATAGGATTCTCTTTCATGTTTGGCTTGTGACTTGGATCTCTCTATTGGCGGAGGGTTACCCAGCCTAAAGTAACTACTGCTCCTCATTAAAAAAACAAGTTTGGACTTCACTGAAGCTCCAAATGCCCCAAGTTCGAGCAATAGGGAGTAGCCAGATGGAAAGGGAAGTGATTCTGATTCGGCCTACCTCTTTCCAAACTGTCTTCAAACTCACTGGCTTCAACTCTCCATCAAAAACTCACATTTGGAATGGAGCCTGAGGAGTATATTTTACTGTCAAAACTTTACCATCAAAACAAATTCTGAACGACTTCCTGAATCAGTGACATGGTTGGGCAGGCGAGGCTTCAGATTCGGATGGGCTATCATTTTCAGATCCTCCCTTAAAAGAAGCAAGCCTCAATACACACATTGCGGAAATGCCCCCTCAACTACTCGGCCTCAATATGGCCTCGAAGCCTCAATATGGAACACCATATCATCAGTGTTCCCTGTTGTAAATCTGATCTGAATATTGTTCCAAAGTTGGTCAGAAGTCTTAACTTGTCTTATGGAATAAAAAAAAAAAGAATCATGCCCCTGCTTAAGAGTAAAGCTGTTACAACCCATATTGATTTAGAGCAAACACTCTCCATTGTTTGGATTTTTTTGACACTTATTTCTACATGCAAACTGAACAACCAATATATTTCAACTTGACAAAGTCCCTAAGTGATTACCTGTGTTAGGTGCTCTTTTAGCCAAAACTGTCCCTTGAAGTGTAAAGTCTTACTTTGTTGGAAAAGTTTAGGGAACTCTGTTGAAAAGTTCAAAGCTTTTTAGTTGATTATTTCAGTGCGGATGCGATTCCTCTCAGAGGAGTGATATCTTTTCAAACAGCTTGGCCATTAGTTTTCAGCACAGTGTTGAAAGAAAATCCATTAGTGAAGTACATTTGCTTTGATGCCACACTTTAAAGTTTCTGAAGCTGTTCACAGTGGAATATGTTTAGTCACTTATTGACAAGAAAATGATTCAATAATTAATAGGTCAATGTTAGTCATAGAAATTTCTTGGAAAGTAAAGCTGGAGCATTTGTGAGAATGGATTACTCTCTTTACTTAATTACCAATTGTTACAACAAAAATAACTATATACGTTTTATTTTTTAATTGAGGAAAAAAATTAGAATTTTTTTATCTTTCTTTAAATGAATAAAGGTATTTTTCTTCTTTTCCTTCTTATGATATTTAAACACCAAAGATGTGCTGCTTTTTGATTCAATATTTTCTGTAAAACTGTATTGGCGTGACAGGTAAAAGTGAGAGCTGTTATGTGTGAAGTTTTGTGTGTTTGTGTCGGTTAGGGTTATGCAAGCTCGGGTCCTCTACCAGAGGTCCTCCACAGTATCTCAGCTGTTCCTAGCACTGCGCTTTTCTAGACTGAGAGGTCTGAGGTTTTTCCAGGGATCTGTTGTAACCACTCCTTCAGCTTGGGACTTATTGCCTCGAGTGCTCCAGTTACCACGGGCACCACTGTCACCTTCACTTTCCATGCTTTCTCCAGTTCTTCTCTGAGTCCCTGGTATTTCTCGAGTTTTTCATATTCCTTCTTCTTAATGTTACTATCGCTTGGCACTGCCTCATCCACCACAACGGCTTTCCTCTGTTCTTTATCCATCACTACAATGTTTGGTTGTTTCACCATTAACATCCTGTCAGTCTGTATCTGGAAGTCCCACAGGGTCTTTGCTCTCTCATATTTCCCATTTTGACTTTGGGTTTTCCAGTTCATATTCTGCACACATAGTTCTGTATATCATTCTAGCCGCTTGGTTGTGGCTCTCCAGGTGTGCTTTTCCTGTCAGGATCTTACACCCTGCAATTATGAGCTGGATTGTTTCAGCTGCACAGCCTACACCTTGGGTCTTGTCTGGTGTGGTAGATCTGAGCCTCTATCGCTCTGGTGCTCAGGGCTTATTCCTAAGCTGCCAGTATGAGTGCTTCAGTGCTGTCCTGTAGGCCAGGCTAGAAAGGTATAGCCATTGTCAGGAATTCTTCAGTACTGCATGTCCTTGTGGTGTTGATCAGGGAGTCAATGTTGTGCTCGTTCTTAGCATTTAGCTAGATGTTGTCCATGTAGAGGAGGTGACTGATGGTGGCCCCATTTCTGATTAAGTATCCATAGCCAGTCTTGTTGATTATTTGGCTGAGGGGGTTCAGACCTATGCAGAACAGCAGTGGGGACAGAGAGTCACTTTGGTATATCCCTCATTTGATAGACACCTGTGCAAATGGCTTGCTATTGGCTTCAAGGGTGGTTTTCCACAGCTTCATTGAAGTTCTCATCAAGGGTCTTAGAGTCCTGTTAATGTTATACAGCTCAAAGCATTCAGTGATCCATTTGTGTGGCACTGAGTCATAGACTTTCTTGCTATCAATCCATGTTGTGCACAGGTTGGTGTGTCATGACCTGCAATCTTGAGTGACTGTTCTGTCAACCAGGAATTGGAGTTTGGCTCCTCTGGAATCTCTACCAATGCTCTTCCATGTGTTGTTCATGTATAGATCCATGAGCCTATTTATTTTTATAATTATTGGCTGGTAGTTGAATGGTACTGCACCCTTTGAGGGATCCTTCTGGATCAGGATTGTCCAACCTTCCATTAGCCACTCGGGGTGAGTCCCATCTCTTAGCAGCTGATCCATTTGTGCTCCCAGGTGCTCATGGAGAATAAATAAAACAAATCACAACAAACTCAGTTGAGCTCCCGCTGCCTTTTTTAAACACACACTTGCATGTATGTTTTACCGGTGTGTTTAAACGTGCCCGCACCTTAAAACCCAGTGCACCTTTTGTATGTGTTAAATACAGAAAAACCACCCATAACTGAAGCTGCACCCTATTACCCAGTGTGCCCTATGGTCATGAAAATACGGTACATAAAAGTTTGTTAAAAAATGGATTCAAATTTTATGTATTCTTTGTTGTTGTTTGTTGCTTTTTGTTTTACGTATTCCATACTGACAAGGAAGTGACCAAGATATAAACTAGAATATTACTACTTGAACTAGAATATCATCTAGACCCCACTAGACAGTGCACTGAACCTTTTTTCTTCAATGATTTGTGATTTTCACTGGTATCCATGAATTACATGAAATCCTCTTCACCTTTATCCACCTTTGTCATGGTAGGGAGAACATGTCAGTGTAAGGGTGGGTTCATAGGACAGCACAAGGGTTAAACATGCTTTCTGGAAAACCCCCCTGGTTGAAGTTGATAATCAACCACTGCCTTCATTTTAGTAAATTACCCCTCAGTGTATTTAAGTATCTGGTTTTCCCCCACATAGTCTTGTTAGGTCATCTGCACTGTCACTCTTTTGTTTCGCCCTTTCTTTTCAAGTTAATTCATGTTTATTTAACAGACTTAATTACTACCATCAAGCTTGGTCTCCTGTAAATTTGGATGCTACGCTGCTATTTCCTGGAATGTTTTGTACTTAGAAATGTTTTGGATCAATTAAAGATTTCTTTATATTTGATATTACTACAAATCAATTAAGCTTTAAGAGCAGGAACAAACTGTTCATTTCCTGTTAAAACAAGTGTCTTGTTAGAGTTCCGCTCCTTTCCAAAGTTATTAATGAGCAATATATCTCTGTAGAAGCACAACAAAGCCCATTCTTCCTTTTGAATTCACAGGAGTTACAGGATGTAAACATCCACTCATCTTAAGCAGCGATCTAATCTAAACCCATTGCTCTTCGGATGTCAATATGAAGGTTTTTTTTTTTCAGAGCTGCACTGCAACACAACACCAGAATTGATGCAATTATCTCCTTTCTCACAGCCAGAGCACATTAAACGGTTAATGCATTATCAGTAAGGCGTCTTAACTCTGTCTTTCACAGAGGTAGAAAAGAAACCATTAAGGAGTTGAAATGTTTATCCATGAGATGTGAAATTGTTGATATTGACATTCTTATCCAGCCGCTAATTGTGCCTCTGTTAAGAAAGCTGCTTTTGATTGTTTGTGGGTGGATTATGTAACCCAGGCTGGGCTTTAGGAGACCCTTGGGTTTGACTGAAGGCCGGTTTACATGCTTAACATTTGCGATTTAACACTTTTTTTAATTTTTATCATCTGATTTCATGAAGTATCAGTCCAGACATTTTGATTGACTTTTTGAATTGGGAATCAAAGTGCAACCGCAGGGGTTGATCCGAAGTTTAACCATGTTTTGGTTTTAAAGTTTAAAACCTTCTGTTACACTGAAGCCCCTGATCATTTTAAGACCATAGTAGTCTCTATTTTTAAAAGGATGCCGTAAATCTTATGAAGATGATTTTTAACACTGTTTTTTTATACATAAAAAGGATGTCAACAATATGTATGGAGGACTTGATGTAACATAAATCTAAAATGTGTTTCTTCGTTCAATGCAATGATCAACACAACAGGTCAGCTTAAATTACTATTGGAAGAGTGATAAATTAAACAGCAGAATCCCCATTCTCTTAGACCATACAACACACTGAAATTCTGGAAATCTTTTATAAAACAAGATAGCCTGCATCAGGATCACTTACGTTTTGAATGTCTGAAACAGAAAATCGGGGTGACAGGGTTTTTGATGATTACAAAAACAGATCTGTGGTGTTTAACCTTGCATCTGTAATAATGTTTTTTGGTAGTTAAACTGAATGTGTTCTTCTTTTACCCACTTTATTGTATAATGGGTAAAAGTTTTATATGAATTGGTGTGTATGTTTTCATTTATTTTCTGTATACCGCACTGCCTTGTGATAATTTTGGTTTCTGAATTTGTCCATTATAAATGCATTTGAGCTGAAATTAACACAATATTACTGTCGTTTCTTTAGCCCCGTTTTACACGTGTTAGTGCTGATTTTAGCTTCTTTGAAAAAGCTTAGCTGCTGATTTTGCTGTTCTTAGTCTGTTAAAGTCCCACTCCAATCATCTTTTGTTCTATTTCAAGCGCGTTCCCATTGAAATTTGTTATAATTATGCAGTTTTTGGCAAAGATTTTAAAAACTTGTGTCGTTTACTAGGATAGTTTTGCAGAGTGGCAGTAGTTCATTAGAAATTTGACTCTGAGTTGTGGGCGAGACTGTTGGTGCAGAGCAACCCCGTCCCCCCTTCCCATTGCTGATAGCTTGGAGCAGGGAGCATCTGGCCCACCCAGTGTATTTTTATTTTTCCCAAATAAGCTCTTTTCAAATGTATATTTAAATCTGGTCCTGATTCATAATCATTTGAATAAATAAATACTCATGAATGCAATTTTTAGCTTAATTTTCTAATATTATGTGTTTCTCCATGAAAAAATGCCACTGGAACATGTTAATACACAAAAAAACACATCACAGTAGGATATAAGGGTGAATGTACCCCTTCAGCTACTGGATTTGCATGCACAAAAGTAACTTAGTGTCAGAGAAAATAATTGATTTTCAGAGACTTCATTGTGCTGGTTTATATGAACGTATACCTTTCCTTTCCTACACTTAAATCTTGTTCCTCTTCTCATTCATTCTATAGTCTTTGTCCTGCAAATGTGCTGTTGTTTTTTCAGCTATTTTTTCTTGAAGGATTTCAATTAACCATGTTTACAGTTTAAATGATTTAAAAAAAAAACAGCTCATCATTAAAGCCAATTTTAACCTCAGTACTGAAACTCTTGTAAAAGCAGACAGCGGCCTTATACAAGAAGTTAAAGTCAAAGGACAACACAACATAATGGATTCAGTTGATGACAAAACTGACGGATTGTTTCATTTTCAGTCTTGACCTTAAACACTGTGTTGGTCTTGAACATTCAGACAAATTAAATGACAAAAAGAATTTGCAGCTCAATTGTTTTTATGAGCACTTACACTAGAAACGTCTGATTGAAACATTTTTCTGCAAAAGAAAATGTTCTCTATCGCTTTGATTATAACTCAGATTATGACAGAACAATTTGTTTTTTACAGATAATTGAGTTCAATTTTATGTGTTAAACATATCTAGCATATAGTAGAAGGTTTAAAGCATATAGTAGTAGGTTTAAAGGTTGTCATCTGGACTTGGTTTTTAAGGTGGAAGACGTTTCACCTCTTATCCAAAATACTTGGTCAATTCTGAAATAGCTGGTAAAAGAGCTGGTTTATATTTGCTCATGGGGGAAGAGTCAGACTTCAAAGTGGATAGTATTGTCTACTCAGACTCCATGGTTTTGGGTTGTTAGGAGTCCTTTGTCCTCTGCTGGGGTTGGGGAGACAGTCAACCTGCTCATCTCTTTCAGCTGTTAATGACCCAGGTGAAACTGGTTTGTTTGGGTTTCAGAACACTGCTGTAGATGGATTGAAGAATAAACCGGAGACCACCATTCTTATTAAGAGAAGATTTACCTTTCTTGACAAAGATGGCTTCTTTCACCCCTCCTCAAACCGTCCATTCTCTCTGGCTGAAATTTGGACTTCACTTTCCTCGAACAAGGGTATGTGGCCTTCAGGCATAGGTGAACTGCAGACTCAGGTCCACCTGAGTTGGCTCTGCGATGTTAGTAAAGCCGCTTGTGTAGAGGTTGTTTGGTTTCTCCTATAAACTGTTCATTGCAGTTCTCTTTGCAGTTGATAGAGTACACAATGTTGCTGTTTGTAGCTAGATAGGCTGTGTGTAAGTGTTCGGGTATTTCACTTCTAAGTGATCCTTTAGGCTTGTAAAAGCACATGGTGGTGACCTCTGGAGGTTTACATTGCACCAGATGTTTCTAAGCACTTCAAGTCTTGGCCAAGGCTATAAAAATGAAGGAATTATGGGTAATGTGGGCTATAGATGACGGATGTAGGAGACAATAAGTTACCTTCTATATAAGGAAGAGTCATATATCTGCTGCTTGTATTCGGGACCTTGTTTTTTTGGTCATGAACCAGAGCTCATGACTATAGGAAGGAAGACCAATGGAGATAAATTGAGAGCTTTGCTTTCTGGCTCAGCTCTGTCTTCACTACAATGGACCAGAACAGCGATAACACAACAGCGGATGCAGCACCATTTAGCTTGTCAATCTCGCACTCCGATCTTCCCTCACTCTTCCCCAAGATACTTGAACTTCTTCACCTGGGGCAGGAGCATTCCATCCAGTCAGAGAGGGCAAACTATCTTTCTCCAGTAAAGAGAGGCTTCTGACTTAGTGATGCTGACCCATCCCATCATCCCAGCTGCTTCACATTTTGCCGCAAACTGCCCCACTGCATGCCGGAGGACCTGGCTTGATGAAGCCAATAGTATAACTTCATCTGCAAGAGCAGAGAGGAAATTCTGTGGTCCCCAAACGAGACCCTCTCTGATCCCTGGCTATCTCCAGAAATTCTGAATTCTGTCCATAAAAACTATGAGCAGAACCAGGGATAAAGGGCAGCCCTACTAGAGTCCAACATGCACCTGGAACAGGTCTGAGTTACTGCCAGCTATACATACCAAGCTCCTGCTCTGGTCATGCAGAGACCGGACAGACCTCAGTAAGACTCCCCAGACCTCATATTCCCAAAGCATCCTCCACAGGGCACCAAGGAGGACACGGTCATACGCATTTTCCCATTCCACGAAATACATATGGACTGGATGAGCAAACTCCCACAAACCCTCCAGCACCCTACAGAGAGTGTAGAGCTGGTACACTATTCCACAACCAGGACGAGAACCTGTTGTTCCTGGATCTGATGTTCGACTACAGGACAAACACTCATCTCCAGTACCCTGGCAAACACTTTCCCAGGGAGGCTGAGGAGTGTGTTTTCCTGGTAGTTGCAAAGCACTCTCGTGTCCCTCTTCTTAAAAAAAGGGAGACCACTACCCCTGTCTGCCAGTCCAGTGGTACAATTCCTGACTGCTACACAATGGTTAAACATAAGCTCCAAGTAAAAATTAGTGTTTTATAATTTAATGATTTTGTTTAGTCATTTAACAGGTGATTTGAAACAGACAGAGCATCTTAAAGTATCAGAACAAATGAGGCACAATACACTTTCTTGAATAAAAGTGAGCATTTTAATTGATCTTTAACCTTTTCTCAGTTTGTACAGTTCATCACCTTGTTCACCCACACATTACAGTTAATGTTTCATCCAGTTTGATTCTTATTGTATTTCTAGTTTGGTACCTATGAGACATTACACATTCAGTGAGAAACAGAGAAAAAAATTGCGTTACATATCAGTGGTCCCAGTTCACTGCAACAAAATTTGACTTCCTGTTCTGGTTTATATCAGCAGCACACCACACTGAGAGGAGAAAAACACATGGTAAAACACCAAAAACCAACAACACACACATGCACACCTGCACACACACACACACACACATCCACATACAGGCACACAGCTGTTTTTATTGAGGACAACCACACACAAACACTAGAAACCAACAGACACCAAAGTAACATTGCAGACAGTACAAAAATCAAAAATATCTAAAAATATACAATTATTATTTACAGCTCAAGTATACACCCTGTGACTTTTACTATAGATACTCAGTGTGAATTTATCAGAATGTACATCAATATTTACAGTTTAAATACATAATTTAAATACTATAAATATAACTATAGTTTGTCACATAAAGACTATTCCATAAATGTACTTTTAAACCACTTTTACCAAGTTTGTCTCAGTTACCAAACTGAAATCACTTGAAGAAATTGCTCGCAACACATTGGACACATGGATACAACAAAAAGACCCTGGAGTTGGAGTCTTCCATTTTCAATACCATGAATATTCACTTTTCACAGTCTGAGAAGACATTTCTCTGCTTTGCAGCTTTTACACTTTGTTCAGAAACTTATTTAAATGTTAGCACTGAGAACGACTGTGCCTTGGTATCTAACAGCTGAATGCAGTATGATAAAGGAGGTTAGCATGTCCAAAAACACTGTAAACACGTTGTGATTGTGCTCTCCTGACATTTGTGGCTAAAGTCTACTTTATTTGAAGATGGCAGTGCATTTCAGTGTACAGTTTATTCATCTATGAAGCTGGCAGGCCTGTGCTTCCGTAAAATGTGCTATAGCTTCAGCTTTTTGGAAGGGAGATCAATGCCTTCCCCTAAGTTTTTTGTGCCTTGAATATTATCAAATAGGATCTGTATGCCTTTCCATGTGCATGTGTACCTCACAGCTGAATGAACGTCAACATATAAAGAAGAACGGTAAACTGTTATCTTGAAAAGAAGAAACACTAAGGTTTCTTTTGTGGTTTTATATAAGGTTCTGTTCAAAGTGTTGTCAATTTTATTTTTTAAAGCTTCTTTGTTCCTCTAAAAACCTTTGAAATCGACATATGGCTAGCTTGTAGGATATAAGTGTATATTTTTGTGGCAAGAGTTTCACTATAGATCACATTCTGTCAAAACATCCATTGGGGATGACTGTCAGGTAACATGCGGAGAAAGGTATTGCTGGACCATAGGGTGGGAGTTACAGCCCATATGTGAACCTAAATCTATAAACTTAAAACTATAAACAAGAATGTTAGCAGAATTTCTCCCATATTTTTGAACCACATTCATAGGAAGTACAACACGGCTCTCAGGTTTTAACCTTCTCAGAGTTGCAGTGTATGTCTGATACAACAGAACAGCTACTGGAAGAATCAATTATTTCAACTGAAATTAAAGCCCTCTATCCTCTGCTTGTGCCTCAAAAATCCCTGATAAAAAGTGAATAACAATGATCAAAATGTGCATATTATCCAGAAATCCACTTCAGAAGTCTTGATGCCGGAAACAGAAGCCAACTTTCTTTTAACTAAAAGAATGACAACAGTTCAAGAAAAGGCCCTGGTCCACACGACATATTTTTCCAGAGATGCTTCACAAATTTGAGATCAAACAAAAAAAGAACATTTGATTTTTATATATAAATATTCTCTAAAAGCCTTTTTCTGAATTTCTACTTAAAAACTCCAGGGTCTATCTAATTAAAGTGCTCACGAGAATAAGTAGAAACATTGGTCCAAAATTCACTCAATGAAGAAAACTAATACACTGACAAGAGCATAAGGCAAACAGACAACAAGGAGGCGGCTCAGGCACATGAGAATGTGACTGATTGTTCAACTACATTTGTTCAGTCTTAAGCATTGGTGCTTCTCAGGGAGGGGGCATAGGTACAAAGAGCATGTCTCAGGCTTCTCTGCTGGCCAGCAGAGACATCTAGTGGTCCAAACCATGTATCACCGCTGTTTGAAACATGAATGAATGGGTACGTTTCTACATTAACCTCCCCAAACTGACCTTGTAAGACATTATTATATATTAAAGAGTGGGGAAAAAATGCTTTTTTCCCCTCCTCTTTTTGGATCACAAGAATCACTGAGGTGTATTATGTAGTGTTTTTGAAAAATAATCAATGAAATGGACACAGTTTTAGAATTTAGTAAACCATCCTCCTGCAGAACAGGACTGAGCTTTTGCATCAATGCAGGGTTACATTTTTGTTGGGCATTAGTTACCATGCAGGGGAAACCTCTAGAAGCATGGTGACTGTTCCTCTGCTCATCCTTCACATCAGACAGCTTGAGTATGTTTGCATGGTGTGTTGCAACAGCTTCCCCTGGGTACCACAGCTCTATTTTTAAACTAGTAGGATTTCGAGGAGTTCTTGATCAGCTGCAGACATCACACTTGTGTCTAAATCTGTGTGCACACAAAGACATAGCTCTCACTTTTTTTCTCCACCTGCTAACCTATCACAAACAAGCATGAAGCTCTTTTCTGATCAAAGAAAAACCTGTCTGCAGTTTCCGCTTGTGTATCTGTTATTTAGGGTAGTTATTGAAGGACTTGGATAAAAAGACACAGCTTTATCTTGGCCTCCAGAACGCTGAACACCAGACCAGAGCTTTACTTATTGAAGACAATGACTATGAAACACAAAAGTGCTGCTCTATGTTAAGGCTCAGAGATGCTTTAACGATGGCTGTGCTTGTGTTTCGTGGAATGATGAGTGACCAAGCTGCCTCTTGTTTTTCCCTATTGCGATGTGTGTGCGCGCAACTCATGGGATGTGTGGAAACATTGCACAAAACACCTATTTACATTATCATACATTTGTGGGAAATTAGCAATAGAAGGAGACCCAAAGTCGTGTCAGGACCCTGACAGTGCTTATTATTGCTGATGCATGATAGGCACAATAAATGTGAAGATACAATGTGCTTGTAATACTATCAAAACCCAATTTCTACACACTGTTTTGGATGGATTAATAAGTATTTTGTTTTCCAGATGAGAAAGGTTTCTATAAAAAAGAAAAGGGTGGCTTTTCAATAATGTTGTCTTCTTCCATTCAACTCCACTTCTAACAATTGTCTCTTTCATTTTTGTTAGGCTTCCATCTTTCTTCCTTCCTGCTAAATGAAAAGTATTGTTTTCATCCCAATTTTTCATCCTCACAGGGGGAATTTACTGACAAGCAACAGTAAGGGTTCTAAAGAAGCCAAGATGGAAAAAAAAAACATTAAGAAGCTATTCATAGATTTTACTTTGGGGTAAGGGTTGAATTATCGATGCAAGTTAATTTTCTTTCCCTCATGATCTGCTTTGCTTGTTTGTCTCCAGGATTACTGGATCTGTGAGCTTGGAAAATCATAGCTCAGACTCTGGTGAGCCAATGTTCTGGTAGCCTGTCTTGGTGCTGGTGCCATAATTGGTATTGGTCATCTCCTGGGTGCCACCGGGCCCCAGATAAGCCCGGTGAGGGGGCATGGGGGAGGGAGCTTCGCTTGGGTTCTTGCTGAGAATGAAGCGCTGTTCATCCTGCTCCTCCAAGTTGGAGATGTCCTTCATCATACCTTTACGGTAGGAGACAGACAGCTTATTGGAGCCATCAGAGACTAGGTTAAACTGGCGGACAATGTAGATTATGGGTAAAGGCAGCATGGCAACCACAATGAGAGCGTAGGCCATAGCCAAAGCCCAGGGGGGGTAGCTATGGAACTGCTCAGAGCCCTGGGAATGAAGAAAAGAAAAGAATGGATAAAAAGACCAATCACAGTAGAAGCAGTGAGAACCATTATGGAATATTTAGCATCTTAACATAAATTTAGGACAAATGATTAAACAAGTAAGAAAAACTGTAAAAAGATGGAAAATGGTGTCACACTAGGGGTGTAACAATACATTTTAATCTGATTCACTGACCTAAAATTGATCTTAAGCCAAAAATTAAACCATTGTGACTCAGACATAAACACCTGGGTACTGAACAGTGCAGTTGAAGTTTTCCAGAATTCTTGTATTTCTTGCAAGATAATCAAATGTAAATTAAATATGTGTACAAACAAACGAGTAAATAAAAATTAATGGTAAATCCATTCACAATTTAGTTTAATAAAGTTTTGCCCACTGTTGTTTTTCCACATCAAAAGAAAACATTATTAGAACATTCTACCACACTTTATGGTCACATGTGCGTTGTTCGCTGTGATGCACTTGTCGTTTTTATGTTTAATGTAAACCTTTGCAGTGTCTCAATCCAAATGGTATTTTCCAATATTGATTATAATCGATTTATTATTGTTTAAAAGATTCTATAATGGTATAGGTCAATTCAATTAACAACTTGCCTCAGACAGATCGATTTGGTTGGAATGTAGAAATAACAATCAATAAAGTGGATTAATTGTTACACCCCTAAACTGTGCACTTTTATACACTTTTAACTCTAGTAGCAGCTTTTCTGCATCTCCTAACCCAACATGACTGGGCAGCACTGACCTCAGATTCCACCCAGGCATTGTATCCTGCAGGACTGACGGCCATCTCAATGACTGTGGAAATGATGAGCACCACCAAGATGGCAGGAGACACATATCTCCACATATAGTAGTAGAAGGCGTATGGCCTGAAACCAAGCATATCCTCCAGGTCCTGCATAAACCTGTAGAAAACATATCAGTCAGTCAATGTTAGAGATGGCAAGAAGGTTCTACAAATGCTTCTACAAACTATCAAAGAAAATGAAAATCACCTCTTCGTGCCATAGATCCAGGCCACAGAGATGTTCTCCAAGATCACCACCACAGTGAGAGGTAGACCAGCAGAGTAATCATCAAACATGGTGACAAAATAGTTGCCTGAGCGTTGGACAAACAGTAGGCCCAGCAGAAAAGCTATGATACAGCAAACCACTAGATGGGAGAAATGGAGACACCACTCAGCATTGGTACTCAGGTTCGTGACCTATGGTGCTACGGGCAAAGCTTACCGCACAGGATCTCCTTGCGGATCTTGAAGGCGTCCAGGATTGGTGTGGTGATGCCGGTCATGGTTCCAATCATGCTCCCCAGGCCCAAGTTGATGAGCATAAAGAAGAACATGACTGACCAAAATGGACTAGCAGGAAAGTGAGTCATTGCCTCTGTGAAAGCGATGAAGGCCAAACCAGTACCCTGAACTGCCTGGAGATTGAAAAAAAAAAATAAAAATATATCAAAGAGGGTTAGTTTGTTAATGAACTTCTTGATGAATGAATGATGCTGATCTCAGTGGGGTGCAAACACATTGTCTTGAGAGTTAACAGAATGGCTTATATTGACATTTCCAGACATTTGTTTTTTTTTTTTATAAAGAAAGTTGAGTGCATTGCAGTTACCGTATGTTGTTGAAATTTTGCAGTGTCTTATTTTTTGTCCTGAAAGAAAATTGATCTTATCCAGAGTTTTTTTTAAATGGAAAAACAATCTTAGTTTAAGAAAACATGTCTTCGAATTACTTTATTATAGTAATAACTCTTGGTAAGACCATTTTTCTTACCCTATTTGCTGATATTTTGCCTATATATTTCAAAAACAATTTTTAAATTTTAAGAATGTTTTACTTATTTCTAAGAGACCTGTTTTTGCAGTTCAGTCCATTATGTCCTCTGTTGGGGACATTTGTTTATGGATTTTGTCAATTGAACAATTGGAATAACTTAGATTTAGTTCTTCAAATTGAAGAAAAATATATTACTTAGATTTGTTGTTGAGGCAAAATGGAGACTACAGAGGACATATATAATGGGCTGATTTTCAGTAGGCTAATTAAACATTTTACTCTATAGAGTGAGACTCGGAGAAAATCATAGCTATATCTTGAATCTCTTTGCAATTTCAATGTCTCCAACCAGTTTCCAAGTAAGTTTAAGTCTTTTTTTCTACATGATTGGTCCTCTTTAATATTCTGCTTTTTATATTTCGGTTCCCCTTAAGTCAGTCCCACCTGGGACTAAAGATGAATTTTAAAGAAGGTCTTTTAACCATTACTTTTTATTCCTTTTGTTCGTAAAACGTATCTATGATTTTTCTAGATGCACAAACAAGTCAACATGCAAATTCCATCCCAGCATTTTGAGTTGTTAAGTTCACCTTGTTAAGTTCATCTTCCAAGATGCAGGGGTCCAGACCAAGTTGACCAAAGCTGTCTTCCTTCACAGTTTTGATGACACCGTACATTTCTGAGTAGTCCTGAGCAGACAGGTGAGAGAAGTTGATGTGAGGAGGAACGAGATCTTTGCTCAGCACGCCTGTGTTTAAGTAACTCAGGATCTTCTCAGCATTCCTGTGGAGAACAGAGATGCATGTCATCATGAAGTCAAGAGAGAAAGATATCAGCACTTGCTCTTGTTCCCAGGAGGACATACTTACTCAACAACACACTTCTCGTTCATGACATTAGCTTTAAACCCCAACACGGCAAACACCACCAATGTGGCCAAGATGGAGGTTAGGAAATTGATGATAGAAACCAGCGCCGCGTCAAAATGGCAATTGTTGTCTCGTTTGTTGTAGCTGGAGAAAGCAATAACGCCTCCAAAGCCCAGGCCAAGTGCGAAGAAAACCTGAGTAGCTGCTTCTCTCCACACCTGGGGTTCCAACATCTTTTCAAGCTGAAGGTGAAAAAATTGTATTCAGTAAATTCTCATTCAGTCTTTTTTTTTAAAAACATGAACATAATATTTTTTGGTTTTATCCAATGAAAAGACTCTTGGTAGTTTGACAGAAATAAGTAACCTAGCTCTTTTTTTGCAGCGTAACTTTAATAAGTGTCCAAAAAATGTCAACATGGAAGGATGCAGCTGGATTTTAGTTATTGAATTCACTTTTTTTTTTACATATATTTAGAGGAGCTCTGCTTTATTTATAAAAACATGAAAAACTTTTCTGATATTTTTCTGTCAAGCAAAAAGGTGGGTTTTAAAAAGAAAAAGGCAAGTTTAGAAGTTTTCATTCTTTCACTTTTAATTTTTTTTCAAAGATTTTCTTAAAACTTTACCAGTAAATTTTTATACTGGATCTACTTGTTTGAGAATTCCAAGCCAAAAAAGTTAAAGTCATAATTAGTTATGCAGAATAGTTTTACAATCACAAAAATAATAATTGAATACCTTATTGTTTGTGGTGTTTTTAAATAAGAAAACTTCACAGAACAGCATATCTTGTTGTTTCAAACTGACCAAAACTGGTGTTTTAAAATTTAAGTAAATATTATTTTTTGGTCTTTAAAATAATATTGGTCAGGATCTGGAAGACTAACTGGTTTTTTAAAGATATATTTATCTTTAAATTGTATCCTTAATGCAGCAAGTCTAAAGTTTGTATGGTGCACAAACTAAAAGTGGCAGAATTAATCCAAAACTGCCTTCTGACTCCCTTTACATCACTTAGGTAACAAAAATATAATTTTTGAAGCCATCATTTTGAAAGTGCATACATTTACCACTAGATGGAGACACTGGCTGAAAATATGGAAAAATGTGGATGTTGAAAATAAGACAAGAAAATAAATGTTAACTTTTTCCTTTTTAATCAATGTGAAAACTACCATTGATTTCTCTCACTTTAGGGGTGAACATGTGAGCGATGCCGTCGACGGCTCCCTTCATCATCAAACCCCGCACCAGGAAACAGAAGAGCACAACATATGGGAAGAGGGAGCTGAAGTACATCACCTAAGACAGAGATAAAGAGTCAAGTAGAGTACAGAGTGTTACCATGGACACCCTGTCTGAGACCTCACACATGCTTCAGTGAGAAGTGCTCTCAAATGTAGTGACACACATGCTAAAAAGCTCCCAACTCTGTCTTGTGTTTGCTGGTCACTGAATCGGTACAGGCTTGAAGGCAAAAATCGTTTACAGAGAAAAAGGCACCACAATCCAGAATATGAAAACAGAAGTCTTGTGGTTGGCAAATTAGGTTAAATGTTGGCATTTAGGCCTTTAGGGGTATTTTCCTGCTGAAGCGATATGTTCCACTGTGGTTTAAAGTGACTCATCTACTGGATCAGGATCAAATGGTGCTACTGCAGTATTTGCCAAAGTGAGAAATTTTTAGATGAATTTTGAACCATTTTCCCTGGGTTCAGTGTAAGCTCATCAATGTTGCATAATATCTTTTTAATAATATAGATGAGATCTAAAAATAGACTTGAGATGATGAGAGGATTAACATCTTTGCCTTGCCTGAAAAGCAAGTCAATAAATCCGTCACTCTGGATGAATCCCTGATTAAAAATAATACGTAATGCTTTTGTTGAAAGGATTTATTGCATTTTTTAAATTTTAATTCTCCTTTGCAAAGTAAAGCTTCACAGTACAATCTCTAATCTTAACACCGCTTACCTTCCCAGAGGACTGGATACCCTTAATGACTGCCAGGCAGACCAAGATCCAAGCCACCAGCAGGGACAAAGTCATCTTCCAGTTCAGACCACCAGTGTCATTGATGGTGCTGGTGATGTTAAGAGCCTCCCGATACCAGAAATAAGTGGTGGCTGAGCTCTTCTCACACTCTGGCTCCACAACTATGAGAGGATTAAAAAAAATTAAATATAAACAGTCTCGAATTGAAAGGATTAGAAAATGCAAAATAGTTTTGTAAACATTTCTTTAGGTTTAAAATGCAAATAACTGTTAGCTAAAACTAAAATATCAAAAAAATTGATGGTAATATTTAATTATTTTTAAGCTACGTTCACACCACCCTCGGCAACGTGCGTTCAAGCGACAATATTCAATGAAAAGTCTATGTAGAGGCACATATAACCACGTTATGGGTTTCCATAGGGATGTATGGTTGCCGTCCTCTTTAATTCACGGAAGTGCCAACTGTTGGAAAATTGAACACGGAGAAGAAATTGATAATTGCTGTTTGTGTCCGGATTCAATTCTATGACACCAAGTAATGTTTTGGAATAGAGCTGTGAAAGGAAAAGCCAGGAGCAAGATTCATGAGACTTGCACCGCTTTGATTTTCACACCAAGCCAAGTTCAACTGGTGGTGGTGGACATGCACTAGTAAACAGTAGAGAAAGAAAAAGGAGAAACCCCCTCCATGCTTGTGAGCGTAAACACCTCATGCTAAATGTGCATTCAAGAATGTCATCTTACGTCACACGCCCGAAATTTAGAGTTGGGATCTCAATCATTAATTATCATATTTTTTTTAATGATTACATACGACTATTTTTTAACAAGACAGACATGTCAACACTATTAAAAGTGATATTTAAAAAAGTAGAACTGTATGTATTGAACTTTAAATTATCTTAAATACTGCATTATGAGTTGTGTTTTAGAATTGTGTTCTTTTTCTCTCTCTCCTTTTGTTGTTTTATGGAGAAATGCCATAATTGTACCTTTTATGTTGCATTGTTTTATGCTAATTGTTAATTCTTGTAATTGTACGTCTTGGGGACTACGGCTCTGAGAGTTATAGTTTGGTACAGACCATCTTTTCTTTGACTAATGGTCCTTACTGTACATGGTTTCTGTCAACTAAACTGAACTGAACTGAACTGAACTGATAAGTAGCATTTATGCATACACTTATTTGAAATGTATGTTTTCTGACACATGTTTGTAGTTTACCGTAGTTTGTTTTTTTCAAATATAATGGATGTAGACTCACTGACTTGACTTCCATTTCTCTGAAAGGGACATTCAGCCCAAGGCAGCGGATACTGAAACGACTGGAAGAAATAGAAGATGCTCCAGCCAATAATCACATTGTAATAGAGGCCGACAAAACCACAAACCTGAGGAGAGATGAGAGAGAACAGCAAAGTTTAGTAATCACTCAAGCCCTATGGTTCAAACAAACACTGCGATGTGTGTTGTGGTGAACACCTCATCTTAAGTCAAGGCACAGACACAGAGCTCACAGGTTAAGATGAAGTGCATATGAATTATTGAGCTGTTTGCTCTCCGGAGCCAAGTCTGTGGCCCTCAAAGAGGAGGTATTTATAGCTGCTGAATTGCCCTCTGCCATATCCCAGCTGCCACACGCCTCGCTTCCCCCATCCAGGACTTTTCAGACCCCACTTTACATTAGAGTGATGAAATTAATGCTGGATTGACTAAAAAATGGACAGATTGGTGGAGTAGATCATTTACTGAGTGATGCAGCTGCTGACTGACAGTGTTTAAAACAGGTGGATTGGGGGCATGATGACTTATTCTTATGAACAATAACTGGTAAAGACTCTAAAGGATTAATGTCTGCCATCTTGAAATAATTTTCTCTGACTAGAAATCCTCATCACATCCAATTAGAGAAATTAAGAAGGCCTATTCTTTAAACATGCACCTAACTGGGCTCCAAGCACACCTGTTCAGCAATCAACACAAACAGCTTATCAGCCAAACGCATGTTAACATTTTTGTGCATTTAAAGTCTCAATCCAAACATTTTTGATAGGTAAAAGGGTTCCCAAGGGTCTTTCAATTATGATTATGCTGTTTATAGGCAAAAATAAAAAAAACATGTTGTATTCTAAAATATAGTTACTGTAGAGTGACAAGAGTTCATCAGAAATTCACCTTTTAGTTGCGGGCGAGACTGTTGGCCTGGAATAAGTCTGCGTGTATTTCCATCAACCTTTTGTTTATATTCTCTCCCGCTACCTTACAGCACCTTACAAACCCAAGCTCACATTACCAGTGCAACAAAAAAGGCCAGCAATATTGGAACTATCCAGACATGCAGTTTTGAGTCAGATCACAGCTCAAAAGAGTAAAACAAAGACATACATAAATTTAGATGCAACTGGATGCATCAGAATGAAGCGGAGCAGGGAGCTTGTGGCCTGACGATTGAAATGTCTACGTAACAACTACAGGATATTCAAAATGGTATTTTTTTGCTTTTTCCTATTAACTTTGATTTGAATAAACAAATACTCAGAAACACAATTTTATTTTAAACTATTTTATATATGTCCTCCATCATGAGAAAGATTCTACAAAAACATGTTAAAAACACACAAAAAGCAGTTTTCATAGGAGTGGGTCTTTATATATGTTGAACAGGTCAGGAAAGTTGATGACATTTAAACACCTTGATTCAATCAAGGTATGAACATAACATTGAATCAAACAGTTTGAAGGAAATGGGCAACAGCAGAAAAAAGACTGGGTACTACTAGAGGACCAAAGTGAGGCAACAGTCCAATAGACTCACTTCGCTTAGAAAATTATTACTCTGTTTTATTTATTTATTTTTAGATTAGATTTAGATTCATTTTAACCATGTAAAACAATGTTTGGATTTCAAATTAGACATTCTGATGATGGGGTTAAATTAGAGTATACTAAAAAAACATAAAGACATAAATCTAAACCTTGTATCAACAGTTCAAGGATTCAAGGATTCAAAAGTGTCATGGTTTGGGTTCCTTTTGTCTTGGGTTTTTGCTTCGTTTCTTGTTCTGTCATGTTTTGTTCTGTTTCCTGTTTTATTTTGAAAGGTGTTCTGTTTGGTCATGTTCCTGAGTTTTACTTCCTTGTCCCTATCTGTCCTGATCATGTTCACCTGTGTCTTGTCTGCCCTGTCTGTATTTAAGTCTCGTCTCTCCCTTCCTCTTGTGCTGGTCCGTCACTAACATCTTCATGTCATAGCGTCATTTATTTCTTGGATGTTTCCATGTTTCTTGCCACGCCACAGTAAGTCTAGTTTTGTTTTTGTTATCCTGCTCGGCAGCGCCTTTTGTTTGCAATAAACCCTCTTGCCCTGAAACCGTTTGCCTCCTGCCTCTGCGTCTGGGTCCTACCTCCTCTCCTGCCCCCCATACTCTGACAAAAAGGTTCATTATCATATGCACAGTAAGAAACAGGGTTCCCTGCACAATGAAATTCTTTCTTTGCTGTTCTGCTCCGAATGCCAAAAAGTATAGAGGAAACTGAAAAAAGTATCATGGTTGTAGTTAGTAGTAGTAGTGTGATGGTATGGGTGGATCCTTCTAGGGCACACTTTAAGCCCCTTAATACAGATTGAGCATGGTTTTACTCCGTCTAACTCAATACAGTAATTGACCACGTCTGACCCTCTTCCACAAGCTCTGCTGAGAGAAGCAAGCAGGGCAACATGCTCTGAAGACTCTAAGGACTGAGGACTTTGTGGTCCAGGCCAGGCAAACACTGCCACAAGACATGCAGACATGCAGAACCCATCTTCTAATATTCCTCTAAACAAAATGCCACAAAGGTTATTTGATCTTATCATGGCTTTCTAATTATAGCTTGAAATTTATTGGACTCCAATGGCACCCCAAACCAACCTACAGTTAATCATCTGTGATAAAATGAATATCTGGCTGAAACATCTCCAACAGCTGTGTGAAGTTGTCATTGAGAAAACTGAAACCTAAATACCTATGCATGTATTCCACAAAGAGAGCTAAGACAGTTCTGAAGTATCAAAGCACTCAAACCTGCAACCAGCATGATGAACATAAGAAGGTGACCATTGTGTGCTAAAATCAAAACTGAGCATGCAGCTTTTAAATGTTAAATCACACTATATAATCTAAAAGCCGCCAAATTATATATTTGATATTATTTCTCAGATTACGTTTTTTTTTTCATTTAATTTGTGCCCTGGGACAGACTGGCAACCTATCCAGGTACTGTGTAACCCACTATTCCAAACAGTATCTGGGATAAGCTCCAGCATCCCTGTGATCCCAAAAAAGGAATGAGCAGGTTCAGAAAATGAAGGGATTGAATATTTGTGAACAACAGAAGGAGAAAAAAAGCTTTCAAACTGCTGTTTTCAGATGTCCGCAGTATGATTTTATAGATGTTCTCCAAAGTGGATGTGCTGATGCCCCGCCAGGAGGTGACACTTACCATCAAACTAGAAACACCAATGCCTCCAAGCTGTGGGTACACATAGTTCCACACTCCAATGCTGCCACGCCTGATCCTTTGACCCACCGCCAGTTCCAGGAAAAACAAAGGGATTCCAATGAGAATTAGAAGGATAAAGTATGGGACAAGGTATGCACCTGCAGAGAGGAAAACATTTACAGTTTTATTTGAATAATCTTTTATCCACTTTATAGGATGTGCAAAAATTATGAAACTGGTGCACAGTTTTACTATTGCACTTTTTAAACGATCATTTGGTCTGACAACGTTATTTTCTTTTTGTTCTGTCTACTTTTCTGCTTACTTTTACCATTTGCCCTTTTCATTCATAATTTGGTCAGAAATTACTTCAAGTTCTCAGCACAGAAGACACAGACAACAGAAGGCAGTCGCCGATGTATAACATCTTCACAGGCTGAAAGCAGCATGGGAACGGTGATGCTCTGTTGTCTTTTTAGGCTTTTACTCTGTGAATATAAAAAAGCTGTCTATATAAGATATGAGCTTTGAAGACTGATCCAAGTTTTACAAAAATGTTAATACAAATAATTACAAACCAAACCAAAACTATATCAAATGAAAATGGAAGAAACATCCAGCATAAAAAATTAAATTAACTTGAAATCTTTTTGAGAGTTTCCTTATAATTTAAAACTTAAAACCCAACTCCATTTATGAATTTGTAAAAAGCTTTAGATAAAGTCAAGGATACATTGTCCTATTTACGGTTATTTTCCATGTTAACAGTGGCTGTTTCACAGATTTTAAGAAAAATTTGCGAAAGGTAACGTACTAACAGGTTTGATTTAAAAAGAACTTTCACTTTTCTGTTATTCCATTTGAAGAATCTATTCACTAAGTTATTTTTTATCTTTATTTCTTGTATGAATTTTCAATAGATTGTATGTTGTTGGAAGGAATTCTGGCAAGCAAGGAAAGTCCTTAACTGAAATCAAGTGTATTATACATAAAAACGAAATAATAAAAAGGCTAATTAAGAACATTTGATCTGGAATTCCAACAAGCTTTTTAGGTTTATTTATCTCAACAAAAAATTACGACATTGGTCAGCATAAAGCTCTCTACCCTTTGCATCACTGGTAGTTGCTAAAATCTAAAAACAATGTTGTAATGGACTTCTTTTTGCTGGCGTTACAAGTGTACAAGCACAGCAACTGACATTCACTGTGAGATGTTCTCGCCTGTCTTGTTTTGTCTTTTGACTAATTTGGTGGTTATTTGTCACGCCAGCAGCTTTTTTCAGCAAAAGACACAAGTGCTCCAGAAACAATGGTTTGCTTTTTTAAACAGCATCTTGTACTCCAGTTTGCTTTAATGCTCTCCTGGAAGCCCCAATCTCTCCAACAAGTTAGTCTTGTCTTCTGTAAAAACATATATAACTATAGCGTGAATAAAGTGAATTATAAAAGACACGATTAAACAAAATTAATAGAGTTGAGTTCCTCTTTTTATTGAAAATTATAAAGGGAAATTCTTTCAAAGCTAACTGAGCAACAATAACAGCAGGTGGAGCTAACACAGCATTTCTGATGCGATGCTCTGATGGGTGGCACAGCCTAATGTATGCTGACATTCTTCACTGACCCCTCATTGCTGTAATTCATAGCTGAGATGATCGTATTTAACTGGCAATTATACAGTTAACTTGCTTGTTCTAGTCGATTTAAAAGCTGCCAACTTTCACACATTGAGCTCATACAGTCTGTGCTTTTCTCTTTATTCAACACCAGACATCCAGTTTTCTGGACAAAAACAATGTAGTGATGAATTAAATATATTTGAAGGCTCATAAAGACAATAACTTATCTCCAGACTTCTGTGTAGAAGACAAATGTTTGTGCCTGTAGAATTTACCATGAGACACATGCAAAATAATTTAAATTAACTGTATATATTATGCCTATAAAATCAGTCCTTAAGATCTCAAACAATAAAAAAAGTCTAGAATAAAATTCACATTTTATTCTTGAATGCAAAACAGAATATTTATTTTAAAAAGTCTTATTTTTTTTCCAAAAAAAGAAGTTCGATTTTTTACAATGACATATTTCTGGAATATTATTGTTATTAATGATAAAAAAAAATTCTGTTACTAACAGCAACCTCTAAAAATAGTATTGCCCTTTTTTCTCCATTAAATAAAATTCATTAACACACTTTCTAAGGAGAAATAATAAAGTGTTGTATCTCATTTTCTAGCATTCTTCAGTGTCATTGCAGATGGTTAAAGCTGTAAGCAGTAAAGATTTGCAGTGCCTGTCATTATTGCAGGGAATCTGAAGAAGACTTGTGTAATTAAAAAAATGTTTTTTGAATAACCAAATCCAGAGCATGACCCAAACAGATTTGGTCTTTTTTATCATTTTGTTCAGCCTCTGATGCTGCAATTCAACAGGTGACTGCAGATATGGATTCACTCGCCACAACAGACCAGCAAAAAATAATTAACACATTGCTGCAAACATTATAGGCCATGAGCATCCTCAAGAAGTACCATCTGTTGCGCCTGTAATCCAGTCTGCTCTCCAGGTTAACACCAAAGTGTTATCCACCACCTTTTCTTTTCTCATAATGGAAATATATTTTTACGAAATGCTGCACTGCCTAAAAACCTAAATCTTCTCCTCTTTCTTGCTCACAATCACTTTCAGTTGATGGCCACTACACCATAACACAAGCATTAGATCCTTTTTGTATTGTGCAATAATTATCTGTTTAAAGAAAACATGAAGAGTTTTCCAACATTATTAAAAAATAAAGCATAAACAATCAAATTAAAAGGTATAAAATCAACACCAGAACTATCTGAAAATCAGGAATGTTTGAGATTTCTACATCTATCCAGTCGCTTTAGGGCAAACTGGAAATCCATATGTATAGTACATAACCGGATGTTTCAAAATCAAGAACAATAAAGAAAAAAGGGATAAAATATTACCAAAAAAGACAGGTCAGACTGATGTATTTATTTTTGTTGAAAAGGATGCTTTGAACTGAACCAAGATCTACTTTCACACACAAACACTAATTTTCTTACCTCCACCGTTTTTCTGGCACAGGTACGGAAACCTCCAGACGTTACCCAGACCCACAGAGAAGCCCACCTGGGCTAAGATGTACTCCAACTTATTGTTCCATGCCGGTCGCCCGTCTTCAGCATCTGGATCAGGCAGCAAGGATTTTCCTGGGGCTATAGATCCAGGACTAAGACCCATACTCATCTGACTGCTCTTATAGTCCATGGGCTGCTCCAGGGACAGCAGGTCGGCCACAGACTCAGTGACTGGTTCATTGCTGTGCTGCAGCTGAGTCACCTTGGTATTCTTTGGCATAGTGGCTGAGAAAGGCCAGCTCTTTTGGGGGAGAATTGGTTGAGCAGAAGCTGAGAAAGCGTTGCCAAAAGGGAATTGTTCTTTTTTTTCAATCTGTAAAGAGAGATTGTGATAAATTAACAACACTGGCATCTAGTAAACTACTAAAAATTATGAAAAGTTTAAACTAAATAAGTGGAGCTTTTCATCCTATTATAAGATGTATTTTAAAAGTTATAGTATGTCATTCTGATTTTAGTAGGGACAGACGTAAATCATTTAGTACTGCTTGTTTTGGCCAATTCATAATTAAGCTCTACAGCCTTATATAGTTAGACATTTTGTGGTTTTATTTGTCCAATTTGAGAACCAACCCCCAAAGTTATGAACTATTAATGTATATTTGTATTATTTATTATGGTAAATGTATTAATAATTATAAATTTTGCTCAAATGAAACAGAAAATATATAACAATTAGGAGACACAACAAATACTACGGGCAGATCTCTGGATTTTGACAAATGGTTGTACAGCAGTTTCTTTGCTTGAACAGCACCGCAGGAATTCTGGTTTACTATAGTGAATAAAACTGGGAGATTGGATTACAATCCATTTCACAGCAGAGCCCATTATTCTAAAGTTGAGTCATGTGAAGTGCACAAGCAGCGCCGAACAGCACGTGTGACTGTTGCTCCCTGAAGAGCACAGCACTATTACGCTCTGGCTTGAAAGTACACATTGAAGAAGTTATTACTCTCAACTGACTTTTCTGTCTTCCTGAAGGGGTAGTGTTCCTCACTCTGTGTTTGTGAGGTTTTTATTTAATAGAATAGGATTTTACTAATAATCCACTCAATTAGCAGTTTTAAAAAGAGATGCTGATAAGACGTTACAACCCCTGTCAACTCCCATCTATTTAGTCACAAAACAATGGGTTTGCTGTTTTAATATATTCCCACTTATTTACTATAGGAAATAGAAAACAGCTGCTCATTCAATTTTACTGTAAAATTTTGGAGGGATTGTGTAATCTTCAATCAGCAGAAAGAATGCCGATTCACAGGTCATGTGAAAAAAAAAATCTTGCACAATACTCATACTAATACAAGTGAAAAAAAAAACTATTCTACATGTTGAGCACTGATGTAACGTTTTTTGTTTTCTAGCCCCATCACCTTATTTAGAGAGAAGTCACCAACAACCATTATATGTTTGGTTGAAAGAAATGAAATAGTCTCTCTTTGAAGAAAAATTATATTCCAAAGGAATTCTAGAGTGAATTGAAGACTTTACTACTATGCAGATCATATCCAGCTCTATTTGGGCAATCCCCCCTCCTCCAAAATTTAGTTGACTGTTTTCCATTAACTCCACCGTCTTCCCCACTTACAAGTTAGGAGTCTGAGTGCCATTCTTGACACCGCTCTATCTTTAAGCCCTCGTGTTAGCAATGTCAATCTAATATTGTATTTCCATCTGAGCAATATTAACAGTGTCTCACTCCTCTCACTGTTCCTCTCCCCTTTTTGTTCTCTTACTAAAATCCCTTCATGAGGTTTGGCTGTTTCAAACTCTACTGCTCTGATAATTTCCTCAGTGAACACATCACGCCTGACCTAAAGGAGCTTCACTGTCTCCCAGTCCATTTTAAAAGGACTTTCAGATCTTTCTTACTTGTAAAACTCATCAAAACCTGCCCCCCTCAACATGTATGGGATCTCATTCTGCTCTATTTTGCCTTCAAGGGCTCTAAGATGATCTTTATTTTTACTCTTCTCCTCTTTATCTGTTTTTCCCCCACGTGATTGAGAACATTCAGCTGATCTGCTCCTCACCTCAGAAATTCTCACCACACCAATACATTTTTCACCAATTACTCCCTACTAGAGTTTAATCACGGCTTAAAATACACCTTCTCTGGACGGATAGCCTTCAACATATAAGCTTGCAAACTGTAACCTCCACTTTTTTTTCTTTTTTACTATTACCAAAAATGAGATTTTAACTCATTTGTTTTGGTAATATTTTATTTCACTTGTAAAGTGAGCTTGAGTGTGATGAAAGGTGCTTAGAGATAAAATGTATTTTTTTACAACAGATAATTATCATGACAAGTAAGCATCACTGTTTTGTTTTAGTGTATCTCATCTGTCGTAAGAATCTGTCTCTTCCAGTGTTTTAGAGTTAAAAAGAAAAGGAATCTGTAGCTGCAAAAAAGCCTAACTATATTTCAGTTTCAAAAGTAAGTCTTGCAAAAACTAATTAAAATAAAGGTAAGCTGAAAAAAGAATGGCAAAAATAACCTTGATTCATTACTGAAAAGAAACTGAAGTGGTGGAAAAATAATATAACAAATAGACTAAAGTTAGCAGATTTCTTGATCTGGCTTTTAGGCTACGTAGGTTTTAGATTGCATCCAACTTTTCCCTCCAGCAGTTTAACCCTTGTGCTATCTTAGATGAACCCACCCTTACATTGACGTGTTCTCCCTACCATGACAAAGGTGGATAAAGGTGGAAAGATTTCATGTAATCCATGGACACCAGTGAGGATCACAAATCATTGAAGAAAAAAGGTTCAGAGCACTGTCTAGTGGGTCTAGATGACCCAACTCCCAGTGTTTAAGTGCCTAGGATCGCACAAGGGTTACGAAACACGAGTGAAAGGTGTACAATCCAAAGATCAGTCATTTTACAACAGATGCAACAAAATAATATCAGATTAACAATCACACATCTTTCAATCAATAAAAGGCTGGGCAGCAATGCTATCAAATTATGATATACAGCAGTTCCACTGAAATGAAATGAAAGCAGATCTCTTCCTCTCCTGAGGTGCGAAGCAGAATTTTTGAACAAGTGGAATTATTTTGATAATCTGGGATTTCACAATATAGAAATAATGATCTAAATCTATGTTTGGCCTACTTTTTAAATGGGAGGAAATACCCATATAAGCAGCAAATTGCCCCACTTCACTCCTCTGGGTATGCCAGAACTTTTTTCATCCTTCACATAAAAAAATAGTTAAAATTGTGATGCTTCTTCAAGTCTTTCAACTGTCTGGTCAGTTTTTAGCTTTTTTTAATTACTCTGAAAATTGTCTACAATCTGGATGGTGGTGTTACTATGACATTTGAAATGAAAATATCAAATGAAAATATTGGTTAGTGTTAAATGAAATGTAAATAAAAAGAAAGTTAAATAGCTCACATTTTTGGCATCCTCATTTATTTATTTATTTTATTTTATTTTTTGAAAAAAAGAGACACAAATTTGGACAATTTAGACATCTACCTGAATGGGATGGGATGATATGAGAATGGAATAATGTAGGGAGTCAGAGAAGGCAGGAATGGGTGATTTATAGGGAGAAAAAGCTGAATGGCTGAAGAAGGCACACAAAGGAGATCAGGTAAATGTGTGATGTTTATGGCTACAATTGAACTGAGGTGCTGAACTTCTGTTTTTTCTATCAAAATTAATGTTCTCAGTAATAATGAGAAAAAGAACACTTATACAACAACTGAAGGTTAATCTAAATCCATGGCATTGAAGTATCTCTTTGTAGAAGACTCTTATGTGGTTGACCTTGTTTTTTTTTTTGTTTTTTTGTTTTGGAGCTCTGCCAGCAATTCTCCACAAATACATCCATTGATGACAGCTCAACCTGGATTTTACACCAAACCTCTCTACATTTTTATCATGTGTAGTTGCTAAGCAATTGGCTTTTTCTGCAAACTGAAACCCTTCTCATTAAAAGGCAGACATGATATTTCCTTGGGGATTTCTACAAATAATAGGAGACTGTCGTAACATAAGAAAGTGTGGCAAAACTGGAAGAGATGCTCCAATGTTGGATTGTACTGCACTGTCAGTCTGGCAGCCTCTCACAGATTTTAGACGTAGGACGTGTTAAAATCTAAAATGGAGTCAGAAACGAACTGCTGCCTTTGGTTTGATCTGATCCTGCGCGGCTGCATCAATACAGGAACAAACTAACACCTGAACGGCTAGGCTAACTCCCTTCATGGATGCAACCTCCAGTGCTCTGTCAAGGTCATAGCAACCATCAGATGATGGCAAAGCACAGATAAAAACATCACCACTGGGTGTCATCGGGTGAGCAGCCGCCCTCAGATTTCTATTATTTGGGCCAAATTTGTCTCCATCATCATGGGGCGAAGACCACACGGTTAACACAAAGGATTAACGACCGACATTTTCTGTCAACGTTTGCGCGTAATGACAAGTTAACGCGCAGAAAGACGCGCCAACATGTTTGTTCTAAATGCAAAAACAAGTGATTGTAGAGATAGTTATTAGTTTAAACCGGTCCATTGGTGAAATCAGAGGTGTGTCCTTACCTTGTTTGCGCTGCGAATAACTTCTTATTGCAACTCCTGGTGAAAACATGAATCCTACGTGAACGCACGGCAGGTTATCTTCATTCAAGGTGCTCCGCATGCAGCATCTCTGAGCGCACGGAGATGCGAAATCACGGAGAGCTTCCAGTCACACGGAGTGCGCCGTGCGTAAAGTCTGACGCAGGAGCCCAGCGCCCGCTGCCTCAAGTTTGACCACTAAAACACACCGATGCGTAACTGTCGATTAAAAAAAATGGTTTTCCTCACTTGAGCGCTATATAGATGTTCAGGTGTTCCTCATGTAACACGTTCCACGTGGCTTTGCTCTGGGATAAAAACATCGCAATGGAAAGTCACGACGATGCCTGACGCAAGTTTGACTCATCGGCTCGTGCGCACGTCAGGCGCTGACATCTGCAGTCTTTCTTGGATAATGAGAGCCTTGAACCAGGTGCGAGAAAATAAATTAAGAAACAAATAAAAACTCTTACAAAAATAATTGTATAACAATACGTGTTGATGTCGGTAGTTGTGAGCCCCATTAGTAGTGTTATTCGTGATTTAACTCAGTTTAATTCAAATGGTTTTCTATTTTATTGCTGTACGTAAACCTTTTCACTCAAACAGACCTGCTACCGTGGCCTTAAACTCATCTTTGGTTATTTGAGGGTAAACAAGTAATTTCCCATTCCTGTTTTTTTTCTTTTTGATTGAAACAGTTTATCCTGTCATTGGTTCAGGATAGTCTGTGTGTTTTCCTTGGGAGCCATTATGCTTTCTTACACACAAATGATGTCCCTGCATGATCTATTTTTCATTTTGATGGTTTATCCAGCAGATGACAAGGATGTTAATCATGATGAGGGTAACACTGGCAGGTGGATGTGAGGTAACAACATGTACTGTCTCCACACTAAAAGCACCGAGGGTGATGCAAGGCAAACATGTGCTGTTTGATAAGTCTTTTAGGAGAGTTTGCATGTAAAAGCTACAAAAAAGACACCTGGCTGCAAGGTAGCCTTTTTTTTCCTGTTTCAAAATCTGTGATAGTTCTCAGGGATGCAGGCGAGACTGTCACAGTGAAGTTCTTTTTATACTCATCTGTTCTTTCTCAACTTTATAATGCACCATTGAAAAACCAAACCCTCCTGAGACCCGGTCTTCACTTATGGGGATGTGACATGTTTGCCTACACCATAACTGAATTTTTTTTAAATGTGTACCCCAATTAGAAGCCTCAGGAGGATAAACTTCACAGCATCCACCTTAACTCAGGGATTAACTCTGCATGCCACTCACCTCCACAACAAACACCTCCCTCCCCACAAAACACAGCACTGCAAATGTGCGTGCACAGTATGCTTCTTGTCTCCTTTAGTTCTCTCACATGACTCAGTTTCCAAGGGCTAGCTGCTGGGATCAGTTGTCATAGCAACCAGCGATCATATGATGGTTACTCACCCTGTTCAGATTTTGTTCTCCTCCTCTCTCTGCCTTCAACACCTATAGAAGTATTTTTCTCTCTACAGCTGTGAATGACCCTAAGAAGGGTACTCACATCTTTACAAAACTGATCACATGTTTAGTTTTCCTAAATGTGGTTGGCTGCATCGTATGTGTGGCCTATAAATACTTGTGTTATTCCACCTTTGAATTATGCAGCAGAGGACGTAATGTTCCTTCGCTCCTGTCAAAGCTTGCTGAATCCTGGTGCAGTATTACTTACCATAAAGCTTCTTTAATACACAATACAGGCTTGTCAAACAAGATGTGCTATATTTATCCACATATTAAACATGCTACAGTGTTGTAATACAGGTGCGAAGATTGCCCCTTTTTAATTTAGCTGTTTGTTTGGTATTTTTTACAGTGAATGTTCACAAGGTGTAATTCCAGTCTCTCATTGTGGATATATTATTATTTGAGACACTGCTCTTTATCTCCGAACTTTCAATTAAAATGGAAAATCTGATATTAGCTATTTGCTCACCAACAGCAAGGAAGAAAAATGAAGACAAAATCCTTTGGTGGATTCATGTACAAAGAATAAATCTTGCATTTGTTTTTTTCAATAAGTTTTGCTCATATTTTTGAGCATTTCTGAACAGAATCATGTTGCCACCTTGCATTAGATTTGTAAAAATATGGACAGGTTTAAGTTGGTATTTTTAGTTCTTAAGTTTGAAGCCGACTCCAAATTTTGGATCATCAATAAAAAAATGTTTTAAAGGGCCTACATCATGCCAAATCGACTACATGTTAATGTTAAAAATGTTAATTCCTCACAAAAAGAAATCCCAAAGCAGTATTTTGATCCACTTATGCATTTCTGAGTATTCCTCTAAAAATCTGCGCTCTGAGCTCCGGCCCCTCCCAATCCACTAAAATGAGCAGCTTCTGTGACGTAGATAAGTAAGAACAGCCCCTTCAAGGAAGAGTCTTCACTGCCAGCACCACCCCCAGGCTAACACACACTTTTTCTGCGGAGCTAACGGTGATCAGCAAAACGCTTCCTTTAATACCCACAATGTACACATCCATCTTTGCAAAAGTTTGAATGTTGCGAAAGCCAATGCCTTAGAGATCGAGTCACCTTATTTCCTGGTTAGCTGCGAAAATTATTAATATTCCATAACAAATGTGTTCTTTAGTGTGCCAAAGGTTATGGTGTGAAGGTTTTTTTAATCAACACATTTAATGAATCTGTGATGTGTATAGGCAAAAATATCTATTAAATGTTCAGTAGGGGTGGGATTATATAAGCTTGCTTCTTCCCACTCCTTTTCAAGAAATAAATCAATTTCTACTTATACTTCAGTTAATGATCACTGTATTTAATTAAGCAAATGTGATTTAAGTGACATTTTTGTTTTGTTTTCTGTCTTTTTAATCTATGCATTTCATCATTTCTGTAATGAGTTTGATAAATATGTGTAATTTTTTTATTGCTTTGACTACAATGCTTGAAATAAATCAATAAGAAAATGTTAGTCAGTAGTTAAACTGTCAAGAAGATGGCATAATTTTCTGAGATCTTTGTTACTTGTTCTTCGTTATTAATTAATGTATTAATTGATATCTGAAATGGGTTTGATATATCTGTGATGTATCTGTGGTGTCATTTTTTATTGCAGTATTCAATTATTTTAATCAGAGTGGTTCTTTAATGCTTGAAATAAGCCAATGAATCTAATTAAATCAAATTTAGTTTCAATGGACTATATTCCTACCATTTGTTGTCATAGCAGTTTCATTAACACTCTACTTTATTAAAATCAGTGGGTACCAATGATACCTGATAGAATAGAAAGCCTCACGGTTGCTATCGGCAACACTCAATGCATTGTTATAGTTGACTTAGAGTTGTCAAAGTACTGATGTTTAATTTCTAAATGTAATTTGAATGTAGTTGAATGTTCCCAACAACAAATATGCTGCAGAGACTATAAACACAGTCGAGTCTTGCAGATGCCATCTGCAGAGAACCAGGCTGAACTCTGTTCTCAGGAGAGCCAGGTTGCCTGGTCACAAATTAAGCATACTGACGAAAACCGACGGGCAAAATCTGATCTGTGTCTCGGGGGCATTTCTGCGCAGCTGAGGCTTGTACTTGTGGTTCAGATTTCTCTCTGTGCTCCCCCTTCTCCCTGCTGCTAGTGGTGCAGTCCCATCTGCTGACACCTCGCTTGCTTCCCGCTGGGTGTGAGGGAGCATCACTGAAAAAGATGGACAAATGATGCAGGGTGGGAAATGCAGACAATTTTTACCTTTTCTTTTGGTAAATCTTTCTGTTGTGATCCATCAGATGTTAGTGTAAAAAGTTATTTTACTGTTTGTAAAAGTCTTCTCACCGCTGTTAAAGAAAGCAGCACAGAAATAACAACAAACGGGAAACCTTTGATGAATATGCTGGATGACTTTTTAAAAGCTCGTCTGCACTTTTCAAACTAATGTTAAAGGGCCTATGTCATGCAAAATAATTTTTTAAGCTTTTAAGTGTATTATAATGTCCGTGCCTCATAAAAAGAAACCCCAAAGTGGTATTTTGATCTGTTCACATATTTCTGAGTATTCCTCTAAAAACCTGCACTCTGAGCACCAGCCCCTCCCAATCCATGAAAACAAGCAGTTCCACACATTGTGACGTAGATAAATGTAGAACAGCCCCCTCCAGGAAGAGTCTTTGCTGCCATCACCGCCCCCACATTAACACACACACACATACTTTCTCCACAGAGCTAACAGTAATTGGCAAAAACGGTTTTATTTTAAATGCACATTATGAACATTCATCTTTGCAAAAGTTTGGATGTTGTTTGTTTTCGTGGGTGAAACACAGACACGCTGCTGAGGCCAGCTCTACAGTGACATCATGAAATGGGCGGCACCCACACAGAGCAAAGGGCGCAGAGATCGAGTCGTCTTAATTCCGGGTTGGAAAAAAGCTCAGGAAAATAACCAATATTTAATTAAAAAAATGCATTCTTTTGTGTGCCAAAGAATAATGTGTAATCATATATATGGATATAGTCTACAGTAAAAGGTTTAAGAATCGCATGGTATAGACCCTTTTAGTTTAATTGATTAAAGTAAAAGTACACAACGAGCAGTCCGTTTGAATCAGTAAAGATTAAAGACTTAGATGTAAAAAGCACAAAAGGAAAATCCAATCATTAAAATCTCTGTTGTTTGCCTGCAAATCTGTTTGGAGAAAGGAATCTTTGGACAATTGATTGCACAGCTCTATTTGTCAACAGCTTTATGTAAAAATAAAAGAAGAAGATGCCATGATGAGTTTGTTGTAGGAAAGAGCTGTAAAGCATAGTATGGAAGAAAACTGCAGTAAGCAAGAGTTAAATTTCACTCTGCTAAAAACTGCAAACATTTACAAATTGTGGCAGCTGTGTTGCATTGGTAGAGCGGTCGACCTCTGATCGGAAGATAGCATGTTCAGTTCCCACCTAGACAGTCCATGTGTCGAAGTGTCCTTGGGCAAGAAACTCAACCCCACATTTCTCCTGATGGTGAATGGGACTGTGACTTTAAAACACTGTGGGATTTCTAAAAAGATATTACGCGCTGTAAAAGTACACGCCATTTACCATTTCAATGCAGCTCTGAAATTCTCCCTCCTCCAGTGTTTAAACAGCAGCAGAGTGAAATATTCCTTGTGATGTAAGACAAACGGAAATTTACACATTATTAAATTCTGAATTGTTTATGTTATACTATAAACGTGATTTTTCCAAAATATAAACTAGATTGAAATGGTTATGACTTTCTTTCTTGCAACAGTCTTTCTTCTCTCAAAACCCACTGAGTGTTGCAGTAAGTCCCCCCCCCCCCCCCCCCACACACACACACTTTTTTGCAGGCTCAAATTTATAGAAGTTGACAGTAATCAGAAGAAGTCAGCCGCCCAGCACACAGAACATCATCTGTCCAGGTTTAAGCCACTGCAAGACCTTTAACAATAGAGACATTTAGGCAAAGCATGTTTACATAGATGACTCAATTCAAGAAAAAATAGATATTTATGCTTATACTGTATGTCTCTAAAAGGGTTATTGGTCTCTTTTTCTTATTTATAGTCTGTATCTGGTGTGAACACTGGTCTTCTGTCCTGCCCTCCAGTACTCCAGATGGCTGCTCTCAGGCCCCCACTGTTTGAAGCTGAACACTAAAAGACGTGGAGAAAGGGCCTTGCTTTTCCATGAGCTTGCCGATCATTGTGTGTTTGTTGTAGTCTGCAGGAAGAGCTGGTTGAGCTTGACTGGTATGTGGCTTTAGCTAGTCTGTCTGCATACAAACAGTTTTAACCAAATTTGTGTTACATTTCTAGAATTCCTTTCAGGACGAGAGGCTAACCGATGTTGTCATTGTGACTGGCATTACCCTAACATGACTGAAGTTTAACCTTCATAGGGTGATGTGAGCCATTCTGACCGAGAGACTGCTTAAAAGCACACTGAAAACGATACACTAAAACAGCCAGACCTGCTCAGTGGCCCGTGAAAACATTAAGACTGTTTAACCATCACATCACAATGACAGATCCACAGAGAGCAGAGCCAGGAGGGCACGACACTGCTTCAGGACAGAGTGACGCACCATCTTCTCTGTAATGACATAAAGGACCATGAAACAAATGTTTGCACCTCGGTTTTTGTGACTCTGTCTGCTGTGCTCTTGTCAAATATCTGATCTGGCCCTCTGGGGCCTGTGCAAACTGGGTTGTTGGAGTACAAAGGCGTGTTGGAGGTGATTAGAACAGCTGTTTTGCTAAACTCTGTGTTTTCTGCCTTTTCATACTGATTAATGAGTTGCAGTCACTCCAGATGCTCTAGTGGTTCAATTTTGAGTGGTTGTCTTTTTTAACAACACATAATTATACACTAGATTATAGGGTACACTTTTCATTTCTGGAATGGTTTCTGTCAGTGTCTTCTGTAGTGCATTAGGTCTAATTTACACAATCTGCTGAGCACAGCGTGAAAGAGACACACAAGATCGTGTGAATCCAAAGCCAGCTGAGCCAGCCACAGAACTCATATGAAAGCTTTGGTGGTCTGGTCCTTTTGGTGATTTTTCAATAGTAATATATACAGCATTTTTATCAATTTTAATTTTTTTTATCAATTTTTTGTTGCAGACTTATTACTATGGTCCAGGAGTTGCAAACATTCTTAAATAAATCGTAAAACAAACTTTCTTTCGAAAATAATCACAAAGTCGAGAAATAACCTCAAACCCATTTAAAACTCCAAACCAGGGGTCTGTAACCTGTGGCTCTTTTACCCATCTAAAGTGGCTTTCTGGCTGAAGAAAAATAAAATAATAGTACATTTTTAAAGTAAGGGTTGCAGGATTAGCATTGATTAAATTCAGTTTAGTTAAGTTTATGAATTTGTGAAAAAGGTCCACATAGAAATAGGAAAAACTATTTAAAGGTTTGTACATCCCTGCGGACATCAAGAGGCCCTGTTCACTCTATGCTTCCTCCAGAATGCACCAATTCTAATACAAATGGCTCTTTTGGTGTTTAAGGTTGCAGACCCCAGTTCTAGAGCTGTTGAGTCGGAAACTAAAAAATAAAAAAATAAATAGCTAAGGGTTATTCTTTTTTAAACCAGATTGTCAGCTTTCAAGACAGAAAAAAACTTATTTGAAATGAGAAGCACCATATATGGGAATGGTAATAACAAATGTGGATCTTCTTTGAGACCACTTACAATCAACAAAAGTTATGTGGATGTTTATGAAACCTGCCAGGCTTTGCACATCACCAAATCTCAAACCATTTGAGCTTTTGAGGAGTAAAGCCAGAAATAAACTTAAAGCAGTACATGCAGACAAAATCACACATTTTCAAAAGTCATTGTCAAAGACAGGCTAATAAATGATGTATTTATTATTTTAGGTTTCAAGTCTGTTTTTTTTCATTAGGTATTTGTTTTTTGGGTGGATTGTGATGGGGTGGGGGATCAGCTCTGGACATGCTATTTGCGCCTCTCTGTTCAGACCAATGTCTTTATCTGCAACAAGAGCAGCAGTAACAGTGATAAATTCTCAGTGAATCTCCTGCAAAAAGTGGCCAGCTGCCAGCTCCATCCACACCCCCCGCCCTGTCTCCTGGGCTGTTTCATCCTCTCCTGCAGACAAACAACTTCATCTCTGCTGACACGGTGTGGCCACCATCAATCATCACTGCTCATCGCCTTGCTCTCATTTCTCCTCCTCCTGCAGCTCCTTTCAGTTTCTGCCTTATTTTAGAAACCATGTTTGTACCAGATGACCCTTTTGTTAAGTTCCTTTCTTTTACAAATAGAGCTTTATGACTACCACAATTTCTTTCTCTTCTCATTTATCTGTATCTCAGCATGATTTTAACAGGCAGAACGTCTGAGAGAGAGAGGTCCATACGATTAAACAGCAGTATTGAGGTCAGCAGCAGGTTGTCAGAAATCCTCCATTCCTGCCAGAACAACTACACCCACCATTCCACCAGGGAAATCTTGCACACAACAGAATAAACTATGCTCAGAAAATGTGTAGGCCTGCTCACTTCAAGTTTGATTTATATCTGCTGAACAGCATTTTGTTTTGGTTTAATGTAACTATGTGTTAAACTATAAGACGTTTAACTGGATTCAAAGCTGGTTTTTAAAATTTTAATTAGCTTTTTAGACTTTTTATTTTACTGTTTAAATTAGATGCACTGAAATTGACGACTCTTTAGTTACAATAACAAGTTTACCCATCCTGCAGCATCAAGTAAGCAAGTAAGTAAATTTTATTTCTAGAGCACCTTTCAAAGACAGAGCACCGAAGTCACACGGTGCTTCGCAGGTTAAAGAAATATACATATACATTTATATACATACATACATTCATACATGTATGCATGTATGCATATACATACAGTTTTTCTGCCCTCTGGTGGTTATGAAAATAATGTACAGGAGTAAATTGTTCTGTTGATGAAATAAAATTCATTTTACAGTAAATGTTTATCCCTTGTGGTGTCCTATGACCCCCACCCTTACATTGACATTTTATCCCTACCATGACAAAGGTGGATAAAGGTGAAGAGGATTTCATGTAATCCATGGACACCAGTGAAGATCACAAATAATAGGGTCTAGGATAGTTTAGGGTTATTGACAAATTCCTTATAATTTGACACCCAAAGGTAAAAAAAACACAAATGAATTTTGGCGAAGAAGAAGCATCTTCATGCAGGACTTTTGATTATGCGTGGCTAAACAGTTTTTAGTTTATCTTAAAACAGATTTTGAAAAAAATAACAAATGTTTTCAATTTTCAAAATTGAAGGCCATTTAGTTTTTGCTTAAAAAGTCGGAACTCAAAACGCAGTGATAGTTGCTACTTTGCAACAATAGCCAGACAGTCTCTGTCATTTTGCATAAATCTTTTTTTTCTTCCTAATTCCTTTTTTTAAAGCTTTTCCTTAATGTGTATGAATAAAACTTTTTTTTTAAAGAAAGAAAACTCAACAATGTCGACATAATCTATATAAAAATCCCTATCATTAAGAATTGCTAGCAACTAATAAACTTTCAAATTGAATGGTGTGTTGTGTTTTTTATTAAAACATTTTCTGTTTGATTTCTTAAATGCTGGCCTAAAAATACAAACCATAAAGCTTAATGATCATCTATTGTAGTCAAAAGAAACTGGAAAATAAAAAATATCACTTTAGATTCTTCTTCCTTTAGGTCATAATTGAGACCTGCACGCTCTTTGTTTTTCAGCTGCTCCGTTCAGCGGTTCCCGCAGCAAACCCTCCGGCTCCTTCTAACCAGATCCTTTGCATCCTCCTCGCTCACACCTCCTCCCCGCCCACACTCCTTGACTTAATCCATGAACCCCCTCTTTGGTCTTTCTCTGAACGTCTTTAGCTCCAACATCAGTTACCGTGCTACCATGATCACTACTGGACATGTCCAAACCATTTTAGCTTACTTTCATGCATTTATGTCCAAAACATCTAAGATGAGCTGTTCCTCTGATTTTTTCATTCCTGAGCCTATTCACCACCACAGATCCTGAAACATTCAGCTCTACTGCCGCCTCTCCCTCAGAGTTTTCCTTCCATTTTCCATCGTATTGTGGAAAGTGTTGACACATTTTCATCCCTGTCCTTGATCACCCTGACCATCCTTCTTATTTCACATCAAGTTTTTTTTTTCCTCTCAGTCTCCCTGATCACTTTACTTGTTGTCCAGTCATCTGGGAGAACCTTTTGATCTTCTAAAGCCTGTTTCAGCTCATTCCTAAAAGTCACACAGCACTCTTCCCTTTTCAGCTTCCTCCACTTTGGCCACTACTCTATCGTTGTCCTCTTCATCTTCACCACCAAATTCATCCCACACACCACTATCACATGCTGCCTGGCTATGCTCTCCCCAGCTTCGACTTCGCAGTTACTGACCTTTTTGAGGTTATAACATCTGCAAAAGATGTAATCAACTTGTGTGCACCTCCCTCCACTCACATGTCACCCTATGCTCCCCTCTTTTCTAAAAAATGTATTCACCACTGCCATCTTCATTCTTTTTTCAAAGTCCACCACCATTTATCCCCCTGCATTTCAGTCCTGAACACCAAACTCACCCATTATTTCCTTGTTACCTGTTTCCTTTACATGTCTGTTATATTTGGCCTCAAACAGCCTCTTCTCCCCACTCAATACCCTGGATTATCTCACCCATCTCCCTCCAGAATTTCTCCCAATCACAGTTTTCTGCAGAGAAAAAAACAAAAAGAACATGCAAAATCACACCTTCAACTTCCAGCTTCAGATTTTATCACCCTTTTACCAGCTCAGTGGAATAGTGGTGGGGTGTTTGACCTGAAACTGGTAGTTCTTGGGTTCATTCTTTAAAATTTTAGCTAATTTTACCTAATATTTTCCACCAACTCTTCTGTTGGGAACAGTATTATTTCACTTTTCTTTCCATCCTTGCGATGCCTGCTCTTCTTTTTCTCTCTTGGCCCACAAACACGTCTTCCTCTTTTACGTAATCAACCGGTGCTGGTTGCTGAGTACAGGTGTTCAACCAGCACCGGTGGCGATCGTTGTTGACTCAGGACCAATTCTGTACCGAAATTCTGCTGGAGATTTGCCCGTTTGATTTAGCTTTGGTTTTTATATCAGATGCCTTTACTGACATTTACACAGACTTTGGACCGGCACACAAAAACACTGATTGTGCCCTCTTGTGGTTGTATTTCTAGCGAACCCCTGTTAATTTAACAGCTCACAGAGGGTTTTTTATTCATAACCCCTCCCTGTCACTGTCTATTTTGTCAGATTTTAATAGACGTCAGCTTAACTTTATCTATGACTAATATTCAGACATACAGGGAACTGCTATCACATATGCACATCTTTAAAAATCCACTATTGCTTCATTTAAAATCAATCAATCAAGATAAATGCAAAATCATGTCTGGATGGGTGTCGGACTGGATTTTAATAAAACTTTATTTAGTGTTTGCACACCATGTGTGATCCTCTGTGTTTGAAATCTAAGATGAGTCACTGAGGGGGCAGCCTCGTGCCTCCCAGGACACCTAATACTTTGCATGCTCCAGGGCCGGTGAAAAGAAAAAAGGCACAATTGGATTAGATAACAAAATACACTCGGTGTTTGTTTTAATCAGTCTGGTGACACAGGGAGCTCTTGAAAGAGCTGAGTAAAGAAAGCCTGGAGAGCAAGAAAATCAGGGAAAAACGTGGAGCGAGGGAGACAGATAGTGACAGAGATGGAAAAAAGGAGAGACAGAGAGTGCAGCCAGGGTGATTAGTCCCAAGGCAGCGACTGCATAATGGAGACTTGGAGCTGGAGGGGAAGCTGTCTGGGGGGTGGCTGGCCTCTCAAAGTTCATTGTCAGGTCTCAAAACCAAGGGGACAGTGGTCATATCCACTATCCCAGCATTCTTCTGGATGAGCTCTGACCTATAAGTGGCCTAGCTGGTTTGTTTTCCATGATAATCCATGGAAACACATTACTTCCAAGTCAATCTGTACATGGCAATTGTGTCCAAAAAATAGAGATTTTTCTATTTAGAGGCAAGGTTTTGAGGCTGCACAGTGGTTGGGTGACATCTGACTGTTTGGAGCGTTCTGCCTTCTAAACACCCAATATTATGCCTATTTTTTTAGACAGTGTGCATCTCACAGTTCAACTTCAGACTTGCTGCTGATTTTCGTGCAAAGGAGTTTTCAGCTGAACATTCTGGATTTTTTTTTTCCAGGTTGATCCCCTGCTTCTTCCCCTATGACTTCTGAATCAGACACAAGCAGACTCCGTGACCCTAAATATGATGAAGAGGGTGGAGTGAGTAAGAGTGAACCGTTGATCTGATGGTTGATAAGGGTCAGTGTTGTTACTCAAAGCATGTGAAATTGATTCGGTGAATGTCAACAGTCTGTCTGAGATGTAAAATAATAAAAATAATATCCAGACATCTTTAAAAAAAAGGGTTTCACTAGAGTTTCACTTTTGCTGCTTTCTTCTTTGGACAAAAATATTTATATTTATAGTTTTACCTGTTTGTTAAAATGATACTAAATACATAGAAAAGTTTCTAAATTTTTGTCTCTGTTCTCACACACATTTAACTCATTAACTGTGGTAAAAAATTTGTAAAAATAAATTTAAAAAACAGTTAATTTTGGAAATTGTGACATTTACCAAAATCACACAAATGTTACCTTTTATTTATTAAGAGGCTTACATTTATTTCATAAATAAAATAAGTAAGAAATAAATATTCAGTGGATCATGATACAAATATTATTTCAAAGTAGGTCCATTTTTATTCTATATAATTTAAATCTTTAAAAATAATTTTCCCTAGATTAATCCCACTATACACTTTGTACATGCTGAGCTTTGGCTCTATTTTCCACCATATGAGAAAGCGCTCGTGAGCGTATGCGAGCCCCCTGAGGACCTAACGGAGCGGACAGGACTCGAAATTTATGAGAAACAAAGTTGCTCCAAACTAGGTATAGAAATGTTATTAGATATGCAAGTTATAGCAGCAAAGCTGGAGGAGTTTTATGATAAATATAAATACATTGACCAATTCATGATAACTGAGTTCTTAAAATGAATGAAACTTAGCTTAAGACAAAGCCTCCTTACTGAACCTTTAGTTACAGTTCTACTGAATGTGAAAATATCATGTCTGCAATCAAACTAAAAATCATACGATCATGCAGGGTAAGACAGCTTTACAAATCTGAAGGAGCAAGCCTCTAAAAGTATGGGTCTCTATAAAAATCTACTGTTTTGACAGAGGCAAAATAATAATAAAAAGTCCTCATATTCACCCTTCACCGTGTTGTTTGGAAACAAAATCCTCTGGTCGGAAGTGCAACTTCTGCTGCAGTAAAGTGGACATAAATTAGATTTTCTAAAAACTTCACGCAGACTCAGACTCTTGCGTGTCTCGTCTGGGAGAGCGCGCCCACTCCTGCCTTGATCCTCGTAAATTTAGCTGATTTGTTCTAATGGTGGTAGTTGTCCAGCAGTGTTTTTTTTTCCCCTTCTGCTGCAGGTCTGCCTAACTGAAATGTAATGTAATGTAAGAGGAAAAGTTCATTTTAGTTGAACTTAAAACACCAACAGCACACTTCATCTGTTTTAAAAATACTGAGAACATGCTGAAGACATTACAGCTCCAGCTTTTGGGCTGTAAGTTGGAGGCTAGTATGATGTGCCTGCTGAAAGCTTTTCCAAATGACTGAGAAATCAAGTGAGTAAGTTGAGATTTTTGCAGCTGCTTTCTATTCCTCTGTGTGCACAGTAATTCCAAACAGTTTATTTTCTATCCAGCCACTTTAGCCCCCAAGGTCATTTGCTTTTTCACTTTCTAAACAGGCAGAAATCTCAAATGTTCTTTATTGGTGGAACTCCACTCAGCCTAATTCGCCATGCTTGTCTGCTCTTCCTCAGCAGAGTTGTGAGTCGTATTCAGATGTATGTTGCTGCTTTCATTTTTTTTTACCTGTTGCAGAAATGCCACATAGCATGTAAAATTTCAAGAAGAAAGATTTTAGAATTTTTTTATTTGGTGTTTTAAGATGAGTGTATACTTTCTGCAAAAACAATAGATTCTGGGGGACATGTACATTTGCATATTAATGTTAAATTTGTGTTCTTTTGCAAAATAACTTAAAGGTTTAGAATATAAGATGAGTGAGGGCATTCAACCAGCTTGAAGTAGTGTTATGGCCAGAGTCTGGGTGGCTGTTTTGAGGGTCGCGCTCTGTACCCAGGCCCTCAAGGCACCGGTAGCATGATGAGACTGAGCATCCGCTTGGAGCTTGACCCCAGCTATCTGTGTGCAGTTCAGCTTGTACAGCTGTGTCTGATTGGAGAAGAACAAAGGAGTGAACCGAACCTCAAGGCTTTGGCATCCAAAAGATATAGAAGAAAACACTTCTCCCAACAGGAATCACTGATGTTTTTACCAATATTTAATGCATGGTCATGCAGATCATCATCTTTTTGATGACTGCAGAGAGCTGCTCATAACAGAAGTGCAGATCTATCTATCTATCTATCTATCTATCTATCTATCTATCTATCTATCTATCTATCTATCTATCTATCTATCTATCTATCTATCTATCTATCTATCTATCTATCTATCTATCTATCTATCTATCTATCTATCTATCTATCTATCCTATCTATCTATCTATCTATCTATCCTATCTATCTATCCTATCTATCTATCTATCTGTCTGTCTGTCTGTCTGTCTGTCTGTCTGTCTGTCTGTCTGTCTGTCTGTCTGTCTGTCTGTCTGTCTGTCTGTCTACTGTCTGTCTGTCTGTCTGTCTGTCTGTCTGTCTGTCTGTCTGTCTGTCTGTCTGTCTGTCTGTCTGTCTGTCGCTTCTTTGTTTTAGCTCTGTCGCTTCTTTGTTTTAGCTCTGTGTGTGTGTGTGTGTGTGTGTGTGTGTGTGTGTGTGTGTGTGTGTGTGTACTTCAATCAATTAAAAATTAAAACTCAGCAGGCAAATAGCACAGGACAGTGTTAGCTAGTTTTACTTAAACTACAAAAAAGGTTAGCTAAATAAATGGTGCAGCAAAAAGGTTTGACCTGCTTTATTGTTTGTGCATCGTCTCATTTTCAGACTACATGCAGCTTCTAAGCTATCATGTTTAGGTCTAAGGTTACTACTGTAACAGCTGCAGAGGCCAAGTAACATTTCAAAGTCACTGAAATTAACATTTTAAGAAAACTAAATTTATATTTTCACTCATGTCACCCTTTACGTAAGGGCAAAAAAAAAAGCTAAATTCTTTAGATGATAATGTTAGACCCACAAATCTCCCACAGAAATGTAATTGTATTGAAAATGTATTATAATATTTTGGTATGTTTGAGATTACCCCGAACGATTGTTTTAGATTACTGTTTAAAACAGCCTGTAGAAAAAAATGCATTTTACAGTTTTTCTCAGTTGCTTTAGTACAATTCTCAGATCAGAATGACATTCCCAAAACTATTTCTTCAATCTTCACATCATGATGTCACTTGTGCACATCATATAAGCAGTTTCTCACTTCTTTGAACAAGTTGCAATTGCTTTGGTACATCCATGCAAATGATTATGTACAATTCTCTGCTCTTTGCTACATTATCAGTTGTTTATGCCATGTTGATCAAAATGTATTATATAGTTCACTGTGCAATAGTCTTACTCCTCAAAACACCAAGTCATTAGTTCATCGTATCGTAAGTCATTAACTGCAAAATGATTGACCAAGTTGTCATAATGTGACAAACATATTTCGCTGCATTGCAAGAGACGATATTCGCTGTGATGTGGATGAGAATTTGTGGCCTAACATACAGGAACGACAAGAGGTGAAGGAAGACCATACCAATTCCTACTGCACTGCCTGTACTGTTGTACAGAATATTGTCCTATCTTTTTTTCCCCTTTGCGTTACTGTTTGCAGTGGGTTTTTTCTATGTTGGTATGACATGGTCTGTCAACAAATTACAATATGAACAATAAAAGTATAAATGTGAATCTTGTCCAGTTTCTTTCAATCAAACAAAAAAGGTGTAACATCCATTTTACAATAATTGTCATCCAAACTTTAGCCATAGTTTACATCAGAACCTCCCTCTAAAGTACACTTATATTGACAACATGACTAAGTAATTTGACTGTCTTGTTCGTAGACAATGAGACAAGGACTTGACATTCTGATGGCACTGACATGTTCAATGACATAAAGACTTAGTTTTGAGAGATGAACTAAAGATTTTGAGCAAGTTACAGGCTTTTGCCAGAAATCCATAGTGTTTTGCTGTTTGTACAAACTGTTTTGAGAAATGCACACACGTATTTGCAAACTTCAATTCTGATCTGAGAATTGTACTAAAGCGACTGAGAAAAACTGTATACTAGAACCACGGCCATTGTTACAGCTACTATAACTAACCATGTATTAGTAGTATTATTAATAATAATAATAATAAATAAAAATAACAACAACAACAACAATAATAATAATATTAATAATAATGACTTCCTGATTCTGACAAGAGCAGAGACATGTGTGCGAACTGCTATCCAGTCTGAGGAGGTCTGTGCCTTTAAAGCTCCCCTGTTCTTTTTCTGCTGGAGTCTTGCTGCCGCTTTCACAAGGTTATTTTGTTTACTGTGAACAGCCGGGCTGCACCAGTCTGTCCCTCATTAGTCTCCTCACAGCAGAGAGCTCTTTATTAAAGGAGACTGAACTTTAATAACCCTGCTGTGTTTCTATTTCTAAGCTACTGTGCTGCTGAGTTAGCAGCTTATTTCATCCTTTTAACCATAGGAAAAGAGGTTAATGCTTTAACTAGGCAGCAATGTCAGTACTTAAACTTATGCTTTTATTGGTCTTTCGGTTTGTTTCCATTTGAAATTAAGTTATCATCAGACTTTGGTATACTGCATTGGCTTTATGAAAAGACGACTTGTGTTTACAATTTTCATTATTGGTGGACAAAATTACCTGTCATCGCTATCTTAAAGGTGTGCTGTCCTTGGCGATTCAGTTCTTTTAACTTTGATGAAAAATAAATGGTGCAGCAAATATTTCAGGATCAGCCAGCAACAAAGTACTGGATCTTTTTGCTTCTGGCTTTCTCACACTGTCAAACACTGAGTCTTGGGTTTGCAGATCAATAGAGGAAAGTTTGAGCTGCCTATTGTGACTTTTTTTTTCCAGCAGAAAGATGAATGATATGTGGTTTCATGAAGAAAAATTCATTTTAGCAAACATATGACAAAGAAAGCTGTTCTTCCTGTGTCCAGCTCCGTGTTTGCGGCTCCAGCTCTCATTGGGTTGCAGACAACTTTGTGATGCCTCATTTAAGGTCACGCAGAGGACAGAATCGCCACTTCCCATCTCCATTTAAAACCCCAACAACCCCTTCCAGAGTCCCAGAATGCACCTCTTCCAGCCTGGCGACCCTGAGGTCGGCAGCTGTCAATCACAATGCGAGCTGGAACTTCTGGACACAGAATGGAGGATGTGAGGGAGGCCTCTGAGAGGAGCCCCGGCCCTTGCATATGGGATCATCTCTGTGCATTCATTGGCGAGTAATTCAATTAGCTATCCTTCTCCTTTTCTAATGCAAACCTCAGGTTCAGTCGCCACCCGTGCAGGAAAGGAAAAGGCCTAAGGCTGCAACAACCAGAACAAGGCAGTCGGTCTGAATGACTTTTTTTTGTGGTCCTTTATGTTGGTCCTCATGGAGGCTGTCTGCAACGTCTCTCTATTAGTGTTTTTAAAAGTCTGGCTTTGTATGTTACAGTAAAGTTGCATCTGTTGTCTAAAGTAAGTGTGAGATGAACCTGTCCGTGAAAGGAAGTAAGGTGTCACAGGGTGCAGTAATGCAGACAAAGAGGATGTAGGGGGTTGAGGTGGAAGTGATTCTTTAGCCTAAGGGTTGCATGGTCACAGTGAGAGTGAGAGGTCACCTTTATCCATACTTTCTATGATCTGCTGCTGCTGATGGTAGAGAAGGGGGGAGCTGGAACTCCTTACAGGCTGAAGTGATTTCCTGTGCAAGGTCATGCCCAGGACACACTTGCGGGACAGGAGTTTGTGGCTGTAAATAGTTGAGCTGGTACTGTTAATGCTTATTACACCAGCCACCATAGAATGTGAAGATCTTAAAGATGACGACCCATACTGTGATTTATCTGCCAGAGTCCCCTGACGTGTACATTTCATGCTTTAACACTGTTACCCTGCACCTCAGAGATCACACATTCTTCCTCTTCTCGCATATCTGGGGTGCATTTACTCAGCTGGGTTTGTAAATTCAAAAGCGCCCAGCTGCCTCTGGCCAAAGGCGACAAGCTTGCAGAGAGATTTAAGAAACATGTTTGGCTTAAATGCATCTTAGAACCCTTACTCTGACAGAATTCTGGACTTTTCTAACGTTTAAATGATTAAACTGTAATGCAGGATGACCTTTAAAGGGAATACTATTTTTGATTGTCAGTGAGATTTAGGAGAACTAAACATTGTTTGTCATGCCCCTTAATATGTCACATGTTTATACTAAAGTGTGATCCGCGAAAAACTTCAAAAATGAATTTTTGATAGAATCCTCATCTTATTGTCATGACCCTCACATGACAACATTTGCAAAAATGATATCTTTGCAAAGTATCTTGTTGTAAAGTTGCGGAGCTGAATGTGTCAGAAGCACTGGGGGCAAAAGCAGAATGAAATGGGGCTTGCAAAACCTCTGCAGCTAAATGGACCTGGTGTTTATACACTTGTCTATCATCCGGACCGTGCGCGGCATCGAGTATCCGGAGAGAAGATAAGATGCCCCTAGAACAAACGACAGCGTATCTGAGCGCAGTCAGTGCGCGCTGCGTTCGGAGAGATCCCAGATAAGGCGCGCATACATGTGTCAGAGCGCTTTCTCCCCATTCAGTGGGAATACATGCATCCAATTTAAGGAATGACGCATCAGCGCCGCGGAGAACGCCTTCCTTTTTTCTTGCCTATAAGAATACGGATGATAATGGACTTTTTAACGTTGCATTCAATTAATTTTATCAAAATGAATAAATAAAGGGCTAAATCCCAAAGTGCTTTAAATTAAACTTAATTCTACCTAAAAGCCTGAGTTAAAATGAATAAGAAACCCCCGTTTTGATTAATTTTTGAGAAAATCCTGTTTTGTGTTTTTGTCATCACATCTAAAACAATATTTAAATATATTGTAGCCTAAATCTTCAAAATCCGCAAAATATTTGGCAAAAAATCTGACCCCCCCAAGAAAAAAACAAACAAAACAAACCTTTTTTATACAGCTTTTATTTTCTTTTCCAGATAGCAGCCGACGCAGTAGAATGAAGACTTCTTACATTTTTACAGTCGTGACGTTTAGGCTAAATCTTTTTTTTTTTCATTGTTTGCGTGTCGTTATATTGCACGTCTCATTTGGAAAAAAATAAGGATTTATTGTTTGTATTTTGTCATTTTGTTTTAATTTCTTTTGTGTTCTTTGGTTCAATTTATAATAACAAACTCATTCTTGCGCAGTTTAATTCCGTATATTTCATACTAAAATATTATGCAAAAGCGTGAAGGCAGTAATGACTAATAAAACGGGAAACTTTAATAATAAGAACTAAAACGGCTAAAGAAATAACACCACAACATTTATATATATTTTAGCCCACATGACGTTTAGTGTCAGCACAAACGGAACGCAATGAAACAACATCCAAACAATTAGTAATATTATAAAAACGGCACATTTGGCCAAAAAAAAAGAAAGTTGTTTCTGACCTGTTCTGGCAGAAGTTCTTCTGTCCCGGCAGCTGGTGCATGTTTCACCTCATTCGTCTTACGTTCAATGGGAAGAAACCGCTTTTAAAAAATAAGAAAAAGAAGAAGAAAAGCGAGCGAGCAGCTGAGCTTTTATGTAAAATGTTGAAATAACCAAAAGTGAGGAGAGAAATCTCCCAGCACCACAAACAGAAAAGTGGCTCCGGCTTGATAATGACTGACTGAGTGCATAAAATTAGTCTAAAATTATACGCAAAAGTTTAGTTTAGTTTAGTTTTTATTATTATTCCATATTTTAAAAAAAACTAGCCTATTTTAAAACAAGTTAGTTTGTATAAATTAACTTTCTTGCGATATTTTGCAAGTACATAGTCTTAATTTTCTTCACTCCGGGAAAATAATAAAATACGAATTAAATGGTTATTTGGAGTGACAGAAACCGCGCTTGATTGAATTTAAATCTGCACCAACGCAATAAGTCCCCCCCCCCCCCACACACACACACACATCGTTTCACGGGTCTTTGTTTCTGATATATTAAATCCCTCCCACTTAACATGAACACAGGAGAAAGAAAAAATACGGCTCACTTACGCGCCCTCGGTGACAGCAGCCAGTCGCTTCTGCGTGGACTGACTGCTGGAGCAGTGAGATGGACACGGACAGCTGTGCGCCGTTCCCTCCGCAGAACAGCAGGACGACACAGACAAACTCTCCCGGAGTGGATCCCACCGCTGGAGGGGGTTCTGGTTCGTTTCTGCCCTGTGATGAACTTCAGAAACCGTTGCACTCGCACCTTCCTCCTCCTCTTCTGCCTCACCGCTTCAGCCTGCGCGGGGACCTTTACGCGGCGGCCATGAGCAGGTTCGGAGAGTCTGCGGTGAACTTTACGCACGGTTCTGCCACGGCGAACCCGTCCTGTTCTCCGCCCAAACACAGCAAATTTTTGGACGGTTTGAACCAGGATCAAAAAGCAGCGACGATCAGCCGCAAAGCGGCTTTTTATGAGAACAGCGCGGACGGTGAGTACATAACAGATATTTTATCCATTAAGAAAGAAAGAAAAGTCTGCATCCACTTTATTTCATTTATGAATTTAACATATTTAAAAATACATTTTAGTAAATGATTGCGATGAAGGGTGGTATAGAAAAAGAAAGACTGAATACAGACAAAGAAGCAGAAAAAACTTCTAAGACTTTAGGTAGAGAAGGTGCATAACATTTTGTGAAGTGTTTTTTGTGAGAAATTAATTGTCAGTTTTGTTCTTTTGTATATTTTCCTTTATTGATGTGAAGTCGCGTTTTCACCTCTGTTGAAATAGCTAAGACTATGGGGCGCTTTCCCCCCCCAATATTGCAAATAATTAAAAGAAAAAGCCATTAGATTTAAACGGTTTACCTTCACATAGTCCTTTATTTATGGTGTTTAAAGTTGAGACTTGTTTGAGTCTTGTGAACTTTTTATGATTAGAATTCATCTACCATTTCAAAATGTTTCCCTCCCCATCCTCTTTGACTGTTATGCTTCAATTATGAAAAAAAGGAAGTAATTATTTCAATTTTTCTCAGTTTCTTTACTAAATAAAAAGGAAAATGATAACATTCAAGTGAGCAGGCTTTGGCTCGTATATAGGCGTTTCTATTCGTTGATGTGGACTCTGGAAGCTTGTTGTGCTCTCTATGTTAGTCCGCATATATGGAACAAACCCACACGCACTTTCAATCCCCCCCTAAATATGTAATGGCAGTGCAGTCCGTTTTGTAATTTTAATTTTGTTTTTGAGAGCGCATCACAGAAGAGCTGGGTGCTCGATCATTTTAAAACAAGGATATTTTGACACTTAATTGCAAGTTTATAACAACACATCATTGTTTATCTGTCAGCTTTGTTTTTGAAATAAAATAACAAGATTTCTTCACTTAAAATGTATGAACTTAATGTTTACAAAAAATATAAATGAAATTGCCCAAATAATTATTATGTTTGATTTTTATGTTTAATTCATTTTTTATATATTTCAATTTTTTTTATTAATAACACTTTCTTTTTACAATTAAGAACAATGGTTGGTTAAACCTTTGAAATAACGGATGTATTTTTTTCAGTTTCCAAAATGTAGTTATTATTTTAAACAGAAGCAGAAGAAATGTTCTGCATTAGCCTTTTTTAAAATAATAAAAAATGAAAAATGAATGGAAACTGACCTAGCATAAAAACTCCAATATTATTATTGTTAATATTAATATTATTTTTAATGGGCTAAACAAAATGCCAACATTAAAAAAAAAATACCAGCGAGAATATTTAGGTTTATTGTGTTGTTGTTTTTTTAACCAAATCAGAACAAATTTAAAGGTGCTAATAACAACTGAACATCTATTCAGATTGTTATTTATCACTGATAGAACCTGAGTAACTCAGTAACTCTGCAAGTTCCACCATTAATCTCAGAGAATGTCTTTGCAGTAATCAGTGTTAGGGAGTGACAGCAGATGCAGTTTATTAATACAGTTTATTGGAGTTGGTGTAGAATAACTAACTAACACTTTGTCAGAAGAAGTTTTTTTTATTGTGCACAGTGATATTTTCATACAGCGATCAGTCTCTGTATGGAGGCTGTGTAATTTAAGTAATCTTTATAACTCTTTGAGACACAAAAGAAAAGTATTAGAGAACGGTTGGACCCTAAAGAAGCTGTTTGTGTTCTGTTAAAAATATTGCTGTGCCAGACTCTAAAAGACTATAACTGACAAGTTGCCCAAGAGTCGGCTGTTTCCACTGCCAAAACATGCTAATTTGATTGATCACAGTAAAAAAAAGAAGCTCTGGTGTTGTGTCTTCACAGCCATCTTTATGCTGCCTCACAGTTTTTTTATAGTATTGTTTTATATTATTTGTGTTTTATCATTTGTTTGTTAATACTTTGCAATACTAATTACCTTGTTTTTTTGTCAGATTGTAAAAGTGTAACTTTTTGAATATTTACTGTGAAAAAACAAGAAAATGTAAATTTTCAAGTATGTTAGAATCATTAATATGTTTTTAAAAAAATGCATTTTCCACAAATTGAATTTACAGACAAAGTTTTCGGTTGAATTTTGGTACTGTGGAGCTCCGATGCGTCGTTAAATCTAAAAGAAAAAAATATATGTTCAAACAAAGAGCTCTCACTGAAAATGTGAAATGAATTACACTTAAAAAAACAGAGTTAAAGTTTAAATTAAAAAACAGGTTATCAACATTTTTTAATGAATGTGTTTCTTTTTCTGTCTTCCTCTGTGGGCCTCAGTCAGAGATAAGGGAGCACTGAAGAGTATGGGCTTCCCTGGCGTCGGCACAGATTGCTGTGGCAAACTAAAAGAACCAGGCAGCAGTTTACAAGGAGACTCCATTGCTGACTCCATTGACTTATCAGGGAAAAACAAGAAGCGCCGCAACCGTACCACTTTCAGCACCTTTCAACTGGAGGAGCTAGAAAAAGTGTTTCAGAAGACGCACTACCCTGATGTGTATGCCAGAGAGCAGCTGGCTCTGAGGACAGAGCTCACAGAGGCTCGGGTTCAGGTACTTTGGGAAAGCTGTTTGGATTTCTTTCTTTGTGTTTTGATCGTACATGAGAAGAACAATTTGTCGTCCATAAACGTTCCTGTTTTTCCACTTATTTTAAAGGTTTGGTTCCAAAATCGCAGAGCCAAATGGAGAAAGCGGGAACGCTATGGGAAGATACAGGAAGTCCGCAACCACTTTGCAGCATATGATATTTCTCTTCTCCCTCGCCATGATGCATACCAGGTTGGTCACTGCTGATCTAAGGATCTATGATTTATTTTGTTGATAATTGATCTTGCAAAAAGGTTACTTCAGTTGCAGCTCTTTGCTAATAATAGTTAAATGTCTTTACATTCCAAGTACTTGTTTTTCATCGTGTCCTCTTCCCGATGCAGAGCAACCTGTGGCCAGGAGCAGCTGCAGGTGGAGGTGGCGCTTCAGGGGCTGGGTGTGTCCTTGGAGCGGACTCCATGGCCTCCTCCTGCATGAGTCCATATTCCCACCACCACAGCAACCTGCAGAGCTTTATGGGCATGCCCACCTCCCCCACCCACGCACCTCATCACCACCCACCACACCATCCCAGCATCAACAGTCTCTACTCCCTTCACAGCTTTCCTGGTGGCCTCGGGCCCCCTCCCATTGAGGGACCAGATGCCGACTACAAACCGACAAGTTTGGTGGCTCTACGGATGAAAGCCAAAGATCCAGGAAGCCTGCTGTCCTGGCCCACATGACGACCACAGTACCATGCTGTGCTGTGTGCACAGACTGAGCCAAACACTCATGACCCACACACAGTCCAAGATGTACACACGTATCTCAGAAATTGACTCGTGTTTCCTTTTTTACTTAAATTCGCTTAAAGCCTATTCAAAATTGACAACTTACAACCCGAAAGAACAACCTTGAGTCCATTGTTCCAAACTCAAAGTACTGAAAACTGACTTCAGTTTGATGTTACAAAACTGGAAAAACTTTTTTTCTATTTAAGCACATAAAAAAATTATATTCATCGCTACTCTTTGTTGTGCTATAATAATTTGAGCAGATCCCAATCCACATCACTGTCTCAGTAAGAGACCACGTTTGATAAAATGTACATTTTAAAAGATTCGAAAACGAAACAAAATTATTAAATAACATTTTCTTTTGTGTATCTTTAATAAAAGCGAGTTTTGGAGAGCACCATCTTTGTGTTGAACATCTTTATTGGAAGAAAATACCTATGAATCCTTTTTTTTAAGGTATATTTGATACCTGGTTTCTCACAAAGGCCTGAAATAGCACATTTAGTGTCAGATGAACAGATGAAAAGAAATCTTTTTAGTCTTCACCACAACTGAAGTGCAAAATCTCACTGATTTTAAAAATTTCACAGCTTGTGGTAATCAACCCATTTAACCAGTGAATTATATCTGACAGAGGTTTGGGATTCTGTGCACATCGGGTTGGTCCAACTGTTTACCATAACCAGATTAACATGTTCAACTTTCAAAAAGACCAATAAAGTTTTGTGGATTGAAAGGAAATGGCATGATGTGCATGTGGAAGATTTAGTTTCTTAAAATGTCTCTCTTTCAAATGCCCAAAAACATTTTAAGTAATTGTTAAAATATGATCAAATAGCAATGTACAATTATATCTGGTTACAAGGCCTACATGACATATCCTATGTCAGACGTGCAAACATGTCAATCTGCTGCAGTTTTGGGAATTATAAAACTTAGGTTCACTGGTGAACAAAGGCCCCAAAGGAGCGTATATGGGTTTAATGGGAATATTCTCAATTCTCTTTCTTTGCTTTACTATGACAACAACAGTCAGAACGGATACGCTGACATTCGCTCTCTCAGACATATGTTTCCAATAGAAAAGTGCCCAAACCCATCAGAAACACTTTCCACACCCACAGCTTCAAATTCCAGCAAGGCCCTGGGACTCAGCAGCCTTTTCTGCAGCCTCTACTGATTAAGTCCCAGATTAAGAGGTGAAGATAAGAAATGCTGTCAGGAAGAATATAAGACTCGAGAGATTGTCATCTTTAGTAAAGCTGGAGAAATGGCAGATAATGGGTTTGTGTTTGGTTTTTGTGTCTTTATTTTGGTCTTTGTACAGATATGAAAAAATGATCAAACTCAGCGAGATAGTACTGACCAACATGAAATCATGACATACCTATGAGCTGAACAGCTATTAGTTTTAATCAAACTCTTGTGAAAGTTATTGTTTTTCCACAAGCTTTTATATGTCTTCATTTACTAACAAAATCAACAACAGGTCAGCTTAAAGCGGTATGTAGTAAACACACAGTTATCTATCAAATTCACTAAAAGCATCATATCATCAAAACCATTTAAAATAGGTTAACTTTACCGTGTACAGTAATAATTTTTATGGATGTTTACAGACCTTTGTTCACATTGGAACTGTTTAAGCGTCACATCTTGTACAGCAAAAAAAAAACAACCTCCAAAAGATGATTTAGCCATTAACTGTCTAAGAGAACTGGACCGAGCGAGTGTGACATCACCCATAGAGTGTGGCTTACTTCCAGTTCCAAAGACATTCGTCAATTCAGTCTGCATTTTTTAACAACACAGACATCGCCATGTTAGAACCAGAAATCGTTAATGAGCAGTAATTAGTCAGAGTCGGCCTGAGATAGCCTTTTCATGGCAACCACTCTCCCCAATCGGGAGTGAGCTTGTTGGACGTCCACTCCTCTACCACTTGAAAGTGTGCTCTAGAGAATCAGTCAATCTAACGCTTGTTGATTGACCACATGCTTTTGTTGACGCATCTGATTGGTCAGTTTATAACTTGAATAACTTGCACTTCCTGTTCTGCCAGGATGAATGCTTCAGTGCTGTCCTGTAGGCCAGGCCTTTCTAGCCATTGGAAGGACTTCTTGATATCAGCCACTTCCTTAATGGTCCAATGGGACATCCCATGTAGGGGCTTGTCCTCCCATGAGGATCTGTCCTCCAGCACCGCATCCCCTGCTCCCCATTGCCTGAGACTTTCACAGAGCACACTGTCAATTGGGGCCTTGAGCTTGATGTATTCATGCATCTTGGATTTTTCATCCTGGATAGTGGTTTCCACGCTCAACAGTCCTCGGCTAACGGACATGGTGACCAGTACATTTACCAGCTTGTCTTGAAAAAAGTATGCTTGATGAAACAAGGCTTGGGGTAAATTTGAATTCCTATTTTTCCTTCAGACCTTTTGACCACTGCCATCTTGTGGTACATTAAAGAACACCTGTCTTCCGTTAAAAACAAAGTCGAATGATGCCTGATACACTTTACACCTCAAATTCAGAACACACACACATACATACAGTAAAACAAAATGAAAAATGAATAAAAATTTTAAAATCATATTTCCAGTTTCACTACTTTCTGGACACTTGCAAAGAGGCTTCCTATTTAGAAAATAAATCATATGGAACATGTCCATGTGTTTTTGTTTGTATCTTTTAATATTCAGTTAAAATGTTGATATTTCGGTCATTCCAGAACTGGAGGACATTAGGGCTGCAAAATTCATGAAAAGCAAATTTTGCCTTTTCTAATTCTCTGCTATATAATCGTCAATAAAAGGTAATATTTGTCAAAGGCTTGATTAATTCCGCTTCAAGATCAACTACGAAATATTTATGACATTATACTGATGATGACAAGACTTGGTGCAACCTTACCAATTTTTGCAAGTAACAGGGTTGCAAACATGTATTAATATTGACTTTCTCTCAGGAGTAGACACTAGTTGTTTAGCCGTCACTGATGACCAATAAGAAAATTAACGTGATTTCAATGGCCTGCCTTTTTGCGTTTCTGACCCCCCCAGAATGAATGGTAATATCTTGTTTTTCTCAGTTGCTACTTTACATGCTAATTTGATTGCTTACTTACTCATAAAAAAGCAACAGCAATAACAATAATTGTCTTACTCTGATTATAGGGAAACAGGGTTGCATGAGGCAGAGTGAGACATTCAATCTAGGCTAATTATGTAGTAAATATAAAAGATCCAAGAAACTTTTGATCTACCGATTCTTTTTGAATACTGTTTGATGATGTCAAGTACAGCATATCACTCTCTGCTATATTCTAACCCTGTTACAAATTATGGTAAGGAATTGTGTGGGACACACATTGTATGGATCACAAGTAATATTTGAAACACTTTCTTTGTTTTAAAAAAAATCCCACAGTTACATAAAACACTGATCAAAACAAGGAATACCAAAAACTGAATCTAACATTTAATTTTAACTGCTTTTATTGAAGATTTAATTTGGACAATGGGGGACGAGACAAGAAAAAATGGCATTTTGGGGGGTAGTTTAGACTTATTTGGCATTTTTAAAATTATTTTCAATAATTATTTTCACCTAGTTTTGCAGATTTAGCCATAAAACAAGTATATTTACTAAAACTACATGTTTTAGCATTTTGCATGTGGATAATTTAAAAAATGTTCTCCAATTCTGAAATGACCCATTTTTTAATCCATCGCTGTGTGCGTGATTGACGGGATTTTAAAAGGTTTTAACCAATCGCCGCCCCCTGACACCGGCCAATCAGCGCATGGAGGCGGGTCTTCTCACAAAATGGCGACTGTTGTTGTTTTGCCGCAGGGTCGGTAAATAAATTCTTTGAACGTATTGGATATTTTCTACATTATTTTGTGGAAGGAGTGCAGGAAAAAGCCAGTTACCACAAAGAGTTTACTCTTCGTGGGCTGCAATGAAAGGAAAGGAGCGGTCGCCGATTAAAAAACGGTCCCGGGCCTTGGACGACATTCGAGAGAGGGGAGGATGCCACCCGACCAGCAAGAAAATGGGGGCTCTCTCCGTCTCCAGTGGGAGTAATAATGGAAACAGTTCGTCCAAAAGCGACAGCGGCTCAACGAGACGGAGCTTGTTGGGTGAGAAAAGGGACAGAGATTTTGAGGGCCATAGTCGGACTGGAAATAATCACAGCTGTCAGTCTGCTGCTTCCAGCTCCGTGGGTAAAAACCACAACCTGAGCCTGTCGCTAGACCTAGCCTCCCCGCGAGCCTCTTCGCGCGCGGAGCAGCGTGTTCCGCCGCCCAGCACCGAGAGTGAGTACAAAACACTCAAAATCAGCGACCTTGGGAATCAGCTGAGCGAGGAGGATATAGAAGATGGGCTTTTTCATGAATTCAAAAAGTTTGGCGACGTGAGCGTCAAAATTAGCCGCAGCAACGACGAACGGATTGCTTTCGTTAACTTCAGGAAGCCGGAGGACGCCAGGGCTGCTAAACACGCCAGAGGCCGGCTCGTGCTCTACGACCGGCCGCTGAAGATCGAGGCCGTTTACACGAGCAGGAGGAGAAGCCGCTCCCCCGTGGAGAGGGACTTGTACAGCGCAGCACAAAGTCACAGACACTTGCAGAGACCCCTGTCGCCCACCGGCCTGGGTTACAGAGACTACCGGCTGCAGCAGCTGGCTTTGGGACGGCTCCCTCCTCCCCCTCCGCCCCCTCTGCCCAGAGAACTGGACCGGGACAGAGAGTTCGCCCTGTTTGAAGCCAGGGCACGTCCGGCTTTCCTTGCAGAGCGAGCAGCTTTTCGTGAAGAGGATTTAATATCTCCGGAAGACGACCAAAGAGCAAACAGGACTTTGTTTTTAGGCAACTTGGACATAAACATTGCAGAAGCAGACCTCAGGCGGGCTTTCGACAGGTTTGGAGTCATTACAGAGGTGGACATCAAGAGACCATCACGAGGACAGACCAGCACATATGGATTTCTTAAGTTTGAGAACCTTGACATGGCTCATCGTGCTAAGCTTAGCATGTCTGGAAAAATAGTGGGCCACAACCCTATAAAAATCGGTTACGGAAAAGCAACACCCACGACCCGTTTGTGGGTCGGTGGACTTGGACCGTGGGTTCCTTTAGCTGCCCTGGCCAGAGAATTTGATCGCTTTGGCACTATAAGGACCATTGACTACAGAAAAGGTGACACTTGGGCCTACATCCAGTATGAAAGTTTAGATGCTGCTCAAGCAGCATGGACACACATGAGAGGCTTTCCGCTGGGAGGCCCAGAGAGAAGACTTCGGGTGGATTTCGCAGACACTGAGCACCGGTACCAGCAGCAGTTCTTGCAGCCTCTCCCTATTCCACCGTTTGACATGGTGGCTGACTCGTTTGTCCACCGCGCCACGCCTGAACCTCTGAGAGTCAGAGATCGGACTCCACCTCCACTTCACTTCAGGGACAGAGAACTCTTTCCAGCAACGGAGTGGCCCAACCCGGCCATTCGTGAGCGGGTCCGGGGATCCCCCTTTGAGCCTCTGGAACATTTGGAACGCGACCGGAGAACTCGAGAGCCTTGGTCTTTGGAGCGTGAGCTGCAAGGGCGAGAACCAGGACGTAAGAGACGCTTATTGGAGGACGGCCGTCACCTAGATCACTCTCCTGACAGCACTGAGAGGACAGTGAGACGTAGACGTTCTTCTCCAGATGGCAGTCCTGGGGGCAGCAGCAGAGACGGAGGACGTTTCAGTGACTCTGAGCATCCTGTGCGCAGTGAAACGGCCTCACCAGCCAGAGAACATGTCATTAGCCTTGAAAGAGGTGGGGCGGATCGAAGGGTTAAAAGCCAGAGTCTTTCTGAGAAAGGACTCTCCTCTGCTGGAGAGCGGAAACGCAAAGCAGGCGACAGTGGCAAAGTGCCTGCCAAGAGAGAACGCTCTGAAAGCAGCTCTAAAGGAGCCCAGCAATCCAAACCTGATGGCACCAAACTCATTGTGGCGTGGCGCGGAATGCTGCTCCTGAAGAACAGCAACTTTCCAGCCAGCATGCACCTCCTAGATGGTGACTACGGCGTCGCCAGCGACCTGCTCATCGACGGCTCAACCGGAAGGCAGGTGAGCGAGCTAAAGATCACGCAGCGTCTCCGTCTGGACCAACCAAAGCTCGATGAGGTGTCTCGGCGCATCAAAGTCGCCGGTCCAGGCGGCTACGCCATCCTGTTGGCAGTTCCTGGAAGCACAGAGGACTCCTCTTCATCTGATCCTATGGCCTCAACCCAGCGGCCCCTTCGCAACCTGGTGTCCTACCTCAACCAAAAACAAGCAGCTGGGGTCATCAGTCTGCCTGTGGGAGGGAGCAGAGATAAAGACAACACAGGGGTTCTTCATGCTTTCCCCCCCTGTGATTTCTCCCAGCAATTCCTGGATTCCTCTGCAAAAGCTCTGGCAAAAAGCGAAGAAGACTATCTGGTCATGATTGTGGTTCGTGGAGCATCTTAAAAAAAAAAAAGAAAAAAAGTCACAATGCACTATGTTCAAGTGGAATATAAGAAAAAAAAAGTCTGCTGTTTGTCAGTAATTATTGCATGCTGTGTTCTGCATTGTGGGGTACACTAGTATGGTTCTTGAGTGTTTGTAAGGTGCCATGTAATTCACTAAAAAGACATATGGTGCCCTGCAACCAAACTAAAAGGTTCATCTTAAAAATATCAAGTGAGTATTTGAATTTGATCAGTCACAAATGCTTCATTACAAATTGATGATTTGGGGATTTATTAGTTAAAATTCAGATGTTCTTTAAGAATGAAAAACCTCAGAGTGTTTACACAATAACTCAGTGATAAAGAAGCCCAACATATAAAAATGACTTCATTTAATTTTTGCTTTTAGGTCATTTATTTTCTGATCCACTATGTTGCATTACCTCAGCCTGTGCTGATGGTGTTATTGTTGGTATTCTGAAAAAAAGAGCAAACCCCCCCTTACCTTGACCTAAAGTGCAGTGAATTGTCAGCTCGTTCTGCTTTGAGTAAATTGTGAACTCAAGATACTTGAGGAAATGGAAATAAATGGTTCTATTAACTGTTATAGAATGGCAGTAACAAATATTTTTGTTGTAAAGGGAGAAGAGATATTCCAATAAGGTTAAAACACATCACACAACTCCTCAATGGAACTACATCCGATAACTTAGCCGTGTTCTTTTTTTAAAATAACACCATTTTCATTAAAAGTTTCAAAGAAAAACTGAGTTGTGCTCTGTGTTTGACCCCGGTTCCACAGTAGTTAATTGAAGGTCACCATTTGGTTAGAGTCCATGTATTTCAGCTACAGCTTTGTGAACTTTTGCTGAATTTTTTTTTGCCGAAATGTAGCATAACTTGGGGATGCTAATATCTGTGTGTGGATAGCTGAACACTAACGTTTAAACGGTGTTCCTGCCCAGGGAACAGCCCATAATATGCAAAACGAATGAATGCAAAAACATTGCAGTTTTAGAATTTTATTTGTTTTAAAGCCTTTTTTTTTTCATTTAGTGCCCCCTTTTTTCCTCCACACATGGATGCTTGCAGAGTGAATAAGTTAAAGTACAGCGGAGCAGAAAAGCTGGAAGGTTTGGTGATTTGTGACAGTCCAAGACATTTACTTCCTGTAAACCCACAACAATCAAAATCCGTAACATGCTGGTATAGCGGGAGAAACCTATTTTTTTTTTTTTTTTTACAGCAAGTAGATCCGTGCAGTTTTATGGTTTTAGATGTACATTAGCAGTAAATGTAAAATTTTAGAGCTCTTTAAGTATTTCTACTTCTGCTTGCCAATATTTCCCCAAAGTCTGCTGACCCTATGAGCTCCAGTATGTTTGTCATGCAGTAGTTATTGTGTAAATGATAATTTGCTGACTTTGGTTTCATATGTGCTGAAAACAATGTGTGGCAGACTTGTAGTACATGTGACCAGCAGACCCGCTTAAGGGTTGGACTCCCATCAAACGAGCTGCAAGACTCTGCAGAAAGAAGCGGCGCCCTAGTGTTTGTGAGTCCTCGCTGACGAGGCAGCTTTTAAGTTGTGTAGCCCATCTGCACCTGTGATGACTTCTGTTTTAAATGGAAAATTGAGCAATGTACGCTGTGTCGTGGAAAAGGATAATCCGTTGTGCCCATGCCAAGCTATTGACATACCTGCAAGTGCGTTTGGGCCCTAAATGTGACAGATTATCAATAAATTGTTCATTTGAAGGGAAACCTGTTTCTTCGGTGGAAGTGAATTGAGGAAACACGCTGCAATAACTTATTGTGTTTCAAAGGAGTTTTCACTCGAGTGGAGACAGTTTGCACGTTGTTTAGCTCCAGTGAGGAGAGACCTGTGTTTCGTGTGAGGATAACTGTTTGCTTACAGGCCGGTTCTGTACTCTAAAGTTCCTCGGCGTACATGAACGTCTCCCACAACTCCTTCATTTGGCACACGATCAAGATGGAGGAGATACTCCACCCGCCTTTGCTTCAACCAGCGTGAAACGGCGGCCGATTTCGTTCAGCCGTGCAGCTTGGAAGGGCTGGAGCAAACAACGCGACATGCCAGGTTCCAGCTGTGGCCCAGAGATTTCTCGTGCATTGTTCCGGCCTCTGAGCAGGAGGCTAAAGAAAGTTCATCGCTGACTGCCACACACTGCTGCGGAGAATGTCTGTGACATAACTGAGATCTCCAACTGAGGCTGCTTGCCATTACACTCTGCCCAGTTATGATTTGATTTGACTTGTCATGTTTGCATCAAGGGGAGAGGATTGCTTCAAATCTCAGCTAGGAATATTGTTGACTGCTGTCTTTGTGCTCTCCTCTCGCCGAGCCTCCTCTGAGGAGCCGAGCCAAGCAGTTTGTTTTTCTGTTCTGACGCTGCGTCCCGCCGTCATCGGAGGCCTGCTGCAGCGTGGAAATGAAAAGTGAACAGGCCCCTTTTGTTTACATTGTCGGCCATCGCTGGAAGGAGCCCAAGCAGCGGATCATTCCCTTGACTCAAGTTCTTCTAGGAGATCTGTTTATTTTGCCAGTTTCCTGTTATAAGTTTAAGGCCTCTTCACACAGGAAAGAAAGTTTTCTGTGTGCTGCCTCCATCCATTTTAGCTGTTATCTGTGAGAGAAGAGAGTCAGTGTTCAGTGCTCAAGGATGCTGGCCCGTACGTGAGAAACATCGCCACCTTGAGGACGATGGGGGTCTACTTCTCTTGCTTGCTGAGGATTCACAGTTCCACTGCCTGACAGCCCGGACAGTGGGGGTGTCTGCAGGCCTGCTTGCAGCACGGGGGTGGTGGTGAGTGCCATGCATCAGAGCTGTCTGCCATGACTGTATCCATGGCTCAGGCAGCATTGGTGAGTATTGAGTGTCAATGCCATATTTTTCTAATCAAAAACATTCAATACTTTTTCTTTTAGCCTTAGCTTTTCTCCATTAGAGGGTATTGATAATATACAGTATTTTACAAGCCAAAAAAGGATCATCAGCTTTCATTCTTTTGCTTACAGTGTTGTTTTCAGTAGTCAGACTTAGACAACATATACTCACTGCTGAAAAAAAAGAAAGTTCTGATTTGCATTTGATCATTTTAAAAAGTGATGTAACATCCATCACTGATGGATAAGATGGTGAGGTAAGTACCAGAAATTTGGTTAAACTGAGTTATATACTGAGTGTATATTGCTCAAAATTTAAATACTAATTAAAAAAATAATTTAAAAAACACTTAGGTCTGGATCAGTAAGACACAATTGTGTGAAAGACTGCAGACTTTTGACAGACGTCCAAAAGTTGATTATTGATATCCTGAGCAAACATATATACGTAAAGGGTCATGCTAAAAAAAAAAGTTGTATCCAAAAACATGGATGGAAATTTGAGCAATAGAGGTAACAGTCCTACGGAAAGAAAGGATTCTTGGGAAAACTCTAATTTGTCTTTCGAAACAGATCATCTAAGTTAAAGTTAAAGAGGTTTTGTATCGTCTCAATTCTAAATGACTTGCATCATTTTGAGAAAGCCCCTTGGATAAAAGAAGAAACAGCTTCAATCTAAAAATGGTAACTTTTTTTTAAGTTTTACTGAAAGAATTTAAAAAGAAACACTTTCAAAACTTTGACGGAGATTATAAAAGGGCAGTCAGCTGCAGGAGTTGGTGCTTCAAGAACCACCATGACACGGCAGCATTTATTATGTTTGGCTTTCTTTAACAAGAAAAAACACCACAGAAGTTTTTCAATCTAAGATTTAAGAAAAGAGAAGTGTTAGAATGTCCTCTTTTAACACTACACCAATTTTTTTTTTTTGCATTTTCCCCAGAAGTGTTCTGGGTTTTCCTGAGGATTCTTGTTTAACTTTTGCTGCTTTTAAAATCATTATCATTCCATATTCAAAATAGTTTTAAAGGACTTTTTTCTCATTTCACCAACATTTCTGAATATGTTATATTCCTTTGACTTAGCTGTTTAAATGATTGATTCGTGCATGTTTCAGTTCAGGTTTAAGTAGCCGACCGACCAAATGGCATAAAACATACCTGGGAAAAAAATCCAAAGAAATAGTCAACAGGAATGGATGAACAAAAAGTTGAAGTAATACTTTGCTAGAATTCCTGGTTTAGACAAAACCGCAGACACAGAAATGCCTGTTTATAGTCCTGCATAAACCTATCGACTGGTTCCAAAGTGAAGATTTATTTTCTGCAGTTTGAGGAAAACAAAGAAATAAACGTAACCCTGCCTCTACCAGCAAACACATCTTAGTAGTTTATGTATAAAGTTTGGACAAAAATGAAACCGATCACAGAGTATTCAATCGATTGTACAAAATGACACTTTTAGTAGATCATAGCTAAAGTCAATTAACTGAAAAAAACAAAAGAAAATACTTCAAAGTACTTAAAAAAAGTATTCATATTTGACTTTAGGTTTTATTTGGAGCTAAAGTCTCAACTCAAGAAAAATGATAAAATTCAGGTGAAAATGACTGATATAGAGACAACAGTTGACTAAATCCAGTTTTTTACTTTTTAACAAATTCCCATTCATCTCTGTTATAAAGCAAACTAGGTGAGCATATTTACAAATAAAGATTGATGCTGTTTGGGGACACTCTGGGGTTTATATCAATAAACATAAAAATCATAATAATGTCTGAGTCTCTGCATTTCTGTATTTAGTTTTAAAATGCATCATTTTATGGTCATTTATGCAGATGGAATTCCAAATCCAATTGCTGATTAACATCATTTGCTGTCCTGACATTAAAACACTAAAAGCTTTTGAATCTTTTGTTTGCAGATCCACCTGGACAGCTTCGTTTCCAACGCTGGGTCTGCACACGTGTACTGTAAGTAACAGTTAAGTTGACTCCATATGTCTGAAACGAATGGAAAAAATACTATAACAAGTCTTTGTTGGGTTTTACAACCAAGGAAAAACATTAATATAATTGGATTAAAGAGTCACTTTTTTATTAAGGGTTGTACCAATAAAGCATATTTTCCCTGAAGAATATCTTGTGCATTTATTTTCTTTTGACCTACTCTTTCTTCTGAGATGTCTGAATCACACAACCGCAGACTAACTCACACATGAGTTTATTACAGCTAACCTGTGCGGCTCTGTAACCAGGCTGAAACAGGAAGTGTTTGCTCTCAGGGGACAAAATCCAGGTTTGGTTTAGCAAAAAAAAAACAAGACAAAACAACATTGGGAAACACTTATTCCCAAGTTAATGCACATAAAGCAACAAAGACTGGGGGTAAAACGTCTCATTGGTTTGCATGTGTGGTGGTTAATTTACAATTGAGAGGGCATTTAAAATCAAACATATTTTTTTAAACATATGCACAGGATATAAGTAATTGATCCAAAACATTCTAAAGCATCAAATACTAAAATGATTTTACAAAGTAGACGGGCTTCAGTGGCCCTAGATCACAGAAGCATATTGCTGGTGAGTCAAAAGAGCTTTTGTGCTTTTCTGTTGTTATAGAAACAATACAAAGAGCCTTGCTCTGTATTGTGAGAGTGAGATGAAGGGGAATCATTTGCCACTAATTGAGATGACATTCTTAGAGTAGCACTCTTCTTTTGCCACAAGGGGGCAGCAGAACAAAACATATGCTGAGGCTGTTTTCAAGTCTGATAGAAAATATGCTAATTTAATCCATCCCATCCAAAGGGTTTTATAAACTAACAGTGGTTTTCTTAATGTGATCTTTGGCTGTCATTTCAGAGACAAGTTTTATAGAAGATACATGACCTTATAAGGCAGTTGTGGAACAACAACAAACCCACCATGAACACAAAAACCGATACAGAAAATTCCCATGTATGAACAGAACACAAGCGTACATTTGCATTCCCATAAATTGGCTTCCTGCAGGCACCAAAAGGTCTGAGTATTTTTGTGTAAAAAAAAAACCCAGTTGGGGGTTTATAGTCAGCAATTCATCCATCTTAATTGGTCAAATATGTATATAAAAAGAACAAGATCCCACATTATTATAGAAAACATAAATGTACAGCGGAGTTCATTGTTTTTATCTTCCCTCAGCTCCACCAGGATTGAAAAATGAAGGAAACTTTAAGAGGAAGAGGGCTTTCGGGCTCCCGATTTGTCCGCATAGATTAGAGAAAAATCTTTCTCGAGCACTTGCAGAAAACAGCTCAGGAGCTATGATTGAGGATTGGACATGTTTCTAGGTGCTGCACCTAAAAAAACAATTTCTGCTATTCATGTAAAAGTACTTTATAACCAACAAAACAAAAAGACAAATTTCAAGTTGTTACCCATCGTATTTAAAAGACAAAGGTTTTTACAGATAAAAGTGTGTTGCTCTCGTTTGTGCAGAATATTGTTGAAATACCTAAATGGAATTGAGAAGAAAAAAACTACATTACATAAAATTTAACATGAAATGTAAGGTGAAGAGAGGAGATGTAAGACATGAAGAGAGGCTAAACAGCCAACATGTTGACCTAGGAAGCACCAAAATCCTAACATAGGCTGGCGTGCAACCTCAGAGTCAACTATTTTAAACTAGCAATGCAGGTTAAAGCTGTCAAACTGTATGGCTAAGGTGGTAATAGGTTTTATAGAGTACTCTTATGCAAGGACTGACAGCTGTGTTTTTAGTCTAAGTAGTTCAATCACCATTTGAGGAGCAAATTTAGTGTCGAGTACTCCTGGTCTATATATAAAATGGGAGCAGTTTAAATTTCAGTTTAAAAATAAGGGACGAACGTTGCAGTGAAGCATCAGTTTGCGCTTGATGGTCTTCCTGAGGGTTACCTTATCTGAATGCATCAAGTCAGGAAGGGAAAACAAGGCTCAAATATTAACATACTTTCAGGCTGACTTTTGGGCTCTAAATGGCATTGAGCTTTTAAAAAAAAGCTATAAAAAGGAAAGCTAATGCACACATGTCTAATATGAGATACAGACGAAGGTATTAGGACTTTTTTAAAACAACACTTTTATAAAGGTTTATTAGGAGAAAAAGCTAACACTTAAAAAGGATCCTGTTAAACTAAGCTAAACTAGTACATAATAAATATGCCTAAAATAATTAGGGGGGGAGGGGGAATCACATTTTCCTGTCGCTGTGCTTTTTTGGCTTCATAGTTGGGATTACACATGGTGTCCCAGGAACAGGCTGCAATGACGTGAGTGATGAGTGTTCTGAGTACCTGGAAGCTAAAGGTCAACAGAAAAGGGCATGTTATCTCAGCTTGGCCCAAAGTGCACATCAGTGAGTACAGGTATGCCGATGCAGGTAAATGCTTCCAGAGAGGTTCGCTCTTCATGAATGTGAGTGAATCTGAATCTTGTGGCATCTTCAAAAGCTGGACTATGAGTTCATGTTTACTGGTTATTGATACTTGTGAAAAGAAAAAAGGCAGCAGACTTTCTTTTGTTTTTCAATAAATTATGTGCTTGGGATTACCCTCAGTTTTGATGCTTGTGCCTCTGACAAGAAAACATACAGTATTTTGGCTTTTTAGAGGTTCAGCATAATAAAAAAGTTCACAGCCTCATGAGTTCTTATGTTATTTTAAGGCCGATGCTTAAGTGAGCGCTCGAGGTCTTGATTTGAAGCCAGTGTCCAAGGTCCAAGGCATTCAGGTCAGAGGTCGAAAGCATGCTGCCTGAAGATACAAGGCCTTTCCTGGAGTTCATGCTTACACAACACCGTTCTGCAAGTGGTCAGGGGCAAAGCAGCCGTTGGTCTTACAGCTGCTCTCTGCTGTCTTGGTCTGGGAAAGTTTCTGTCTGGCCTTCCAGCGCTGAGCCAGCGGCTCCATGAACAGCGAGAGGGAGGAGAGTAGGTAGCAGAGCCCCGCCAGATAAAAAGAGCAGTCATAGGTTTGAGTGTAGTCATACAGGAACCCTGCAAAGCAGAAACATGTTAATGGCCAACTCCAATAAAAATCGTGTTTTTAACAAGTTCTTGTGGCATTTTTTTCATGATGGATAGGATATATAAAGACAATCAAGATTTAAATTGCAGTTCTGAGTATTTCTTTATTCAAATCACTGTAAATCAAGAGCAGACGTAAACAATGTCATTAGAAAAAGCGTCTAGGTGTGAAGTAGACGCAACCACGAAAAGCCTGCTCTATTGAGATGCATCCACTTGCAGACAAATAGATCCGTGAGCGTCTTTGTTTTCCTTGTCTGAGCTGTAATCGGGCTCGAAACCGTACAGCTTATTGCTCAAATAGTGATCACAATTTTTGTTGCAGCGGTAATGTTCCTTTAGGGCTGTGAGGGGCTGTAAGCTAGGGGAAGAGCGGGTAAGCAGATGGATGCGGGGAAGTGGGCGGGCTTACCCCGCACCAACAGTCACACCCCCAACTCAGATTTCAAAGAAACTACTTCCTCTCTGCAGAAACTATGTTCTAAAAAACAACTGATTTTTTTTAATGTAGGCTAAAAACGGCATCATCATACTTAGACTGGGTACGCTTTTATAATAGATCAAAAGATGATCTGATGTGATGAGTCAAAGTCTACTCATCGTTGAACAGCCAGCTCAAGTAAATACTTGGAATCAGACTCTTCACGATGACACAAATATTTAGACCTCGGAAACCCTCGATAGAAAGTCCTTCAAATAGAAGGAGCACAGTAGATGTGCATTAAAGTCACAAGATTTAACCAATTGGACTGAGCTAGCAGAACCACACAGACACAGTATTGATTGCGCTCACAAATAAATCTGCTGATTGGTCTAACCTTTGTTTCGTAGCCCCACATAGATAACTTGGACACTCAGTGATATGGACTCTCGTGTTTGTGTTTCTGAGACTATCACAAAATCTATGAGCTGTGCCGGGTAAACTTCAACTCATCGCCACAAAAACTCAACGAGCTGAAAAACAGTTGGCATTACTCCAGGCGCCTCCTACAGCTGAAAGTATAGAATGAGAATATTGTTATGCCTCGTGGCCAACTGTCAGTTTCATACTTGAACAGCAGGGAGGATAAAGACAGCCCCAAGCTATTTCTGTCCCAACCTAAAAGGGCCATTAGTCATGTTTCAACCTTGAAATATATAAGCTCCTGTGAGGGAATTGCTCAACTCAGTGAGGGGAGACTAAGTCATCAGGTTCAAGGGCCCCTCACTTCAAATCGGGGCCAAATGTTTCTCATTATGGCAAGAAGGGGGGTTTTCCTAGAAGGACCCAGATATTAGAAGGAAAAAAAAAACCATGGGCTCAGAATTTGTGTTTAAAGCCATATGTAGTTCTGTGCTTACAAGACACAGCTTCACAAGGCAGGAGATTGTGTCATAATGGAGGTAACATTCAACACGAATTATCTTTTTCAGCAGACAGATAACACAAATACGGTAATAGTGTAGGAATATGACATAACAAAAAGCAGAACACAGATTATCTAACTCAGATCAACTCTACCTGTTATCTGATCCCAAAAACAAAAGTGGCTGCAGAAACTGTGCTGTTAATGTAAAGGGTCTGACTTGACATGCTTACAGGTATGCAGAAATGTGACCCTGTAACCTTTGTGCAGAATTTCCTAAAAGTAAATCCAGATTTCCAGTACACACACATGCTGGCACAGGTTGTAGGTTGTTTCAGCTTTCATGCTGCAGAGTGGTTGCTTGCTCGTGACAAGCAGACACAGGTTAAGTTCACACAGAATGTGTGCCAGCAATATGGGTTTAAAAGTTACTCTTGCAGCTGTTTATCACATTTAGATCCTTTTTTGGGTGAAAATGAAGTTGCTGGATATTTTCCTAAAGATATTCTGTCATGGTTCTTAGGTAATTTTTTAAGCTAAAAACATTTTCCTAATTTTAGTAAATTTACAAAAAGTGCCCTCAAACTAGTATAGAAAGGATACCAACAGGGGGCAGTACATTACACAGCCATATTCATTCTATCAGCAATCCTTCGGTAATTTTTTTAAGTATGCCGTTGTGTGTTGTCCATAACATAATAATAAATAATAATAACACAACTACAATGATTCATCAAGTTTCTCAACTCAATGTGACGCTGGACTTTACACATTTCTTTTTAATTCAGGGAGTTTTTTACATAGCCAGAAGTCTGCTGAAAAATTGCTCTAGTTTCTCTGAGTGAAGCTTTTTGATTGATTGTGTTTTTGTGCACAAAGAGCACATTAAACCCCAGAAGGTCAAAATAAACAGCCACCATGATGTCAGAAATTACTATTCAAAAGAAACGTGGCCTTAACACCGGGAGGTAATTTTATGGAACTGCCTTATTCGGAAAGAAGCAAAAGTATTTGTTTACGTTACAATATACTGTATGTGAGCTTTATAAACCAGAACTTATACTGGCTTAGACATTTATGAATGAATACAGGTCTGTTCTGTTTTTTCAGAAACAGAAAAAATGTAGAACTGAACTTCTTTGGTTTCAAAAATCTTACTTGAAGGTTTTAACTCACCTGCCAAAGGAGGACCTGTGAGGCAACCCAAGCCAACAAAGAACATGGAGAAGCCCATGGAGTTATTGAGTTTCTCTGACCCGACAAGATCAACCTGCAGGCAAAAAACACAATCCTGATGCTCTTTACACTGCGATATTTTCATTTTTGTTAAAAAAGGTCAACACTATATTTTGTTTCACTGTCATAACAACTGATTTTGAAATAATTCTTGTTCAACTTGGTTGCTCGTAGTTTTTTGTTTAAGTCAATATATTTATTCAGGTGCTAATTGCAAATCGATATGATCGAAAATAGTAATGACATCTATCAAATGAAGCTGTTAGCTATTAATAATTACATACCGGTACTATAAAATATTTCACTCTTAAAGATCCCCTGGTTTAAAAACCAACATGAAGAATCGTCTATACATGAAGTTATTATAATATGACAGTACCTAATATTTCCATTTTCTGTAGTAATATATTGTACAAAATTCTACTTCATTAAATTTATAGTTCATACTGCTTTAGTAGCAAATGTTGAGCATCAAGTCTTATTAAAATTGTGAATAGCTGCTGAAATCACCAATGTCATGATCTGCAAGACTTTTATTTAGATTTAAAGGGTTATAGGTCTGAGAGAAAATAGTGTGCTGTTTTTAACATTTACAACACTATTTAGTATTTTGTAATACCACAAAAGTATAAGTTATAATAGTGAAAAATAGAATAATGGACCTAAATAACCAAATCTTTACCCTGAATTTAGATTTCTATCATTCAAATCCAAACTCAGGCCTAGAGGCATATCCTGACCTATGATACCCCATCTCTGGAAAGAATTTCAGGTTTGAGAACACGAATGTGACTTTAAGAGACTGAATACCCAATGACTTTATATGCTGTCCCACCTGTAACTGCTACTGAGAAAAGAGCTCTTAAAAAATGACATAAAACCATTTGTCTTTATACGGAAGAGCAGTGAAATAGTGTGAAACACGTTTACCAAGATTTGTGGTGAGAAAATTAAAACGATTTTAATTACACTACATTCATAAATGGGAGCAGGGGATATGAGGTTACATGAACACTGAAAGCAGGCTGTGGCCTCCCCAGGCTCTGCGCTTCTCTTTTATTCATTGTGCTGTTTGGGACACCATCATGGGGAGGCGGGAAAATGTAATAAATTATCTTAGAAGATTGGCAGGTTCTAGTTTTTCCCATCAAACAAGTCTTTGTAGATCTGTCTGGTCATGTCGCACAGAGTTTATTACATTTTTTTTTTACACCTACCAGTACCCTTGAATTTCTAATTGTGGCCAGAAGCTTTTTGTTCAGACAATAATATGAATCTTTGCTCTAAGTGAAGCATCTACATTTTAAATAAGAGTTAAAGCTGCCTATTAAACTGTCTTTTCCTGTGAAAAACGGAACCATCACACGCCTTCCATAATCTACAATTTTCTAGTTTTGAAAAACTGTTTGATCATTGTTTGGATTAGGTTCAACGTTACCAGAACGGGAAGAAGCAACGCCATGTAACCGCCGCAGAAAATGGCGAAGAAGACAGCATAGACCATCAACAGGATGTAGGAAGTTGCCAGCGGGGAGAGCAAGTTGACCAAGCCGCAGAGTATAAGGTAGGCTTTGTGGAAGTGGTATTTATGGAACAGGTTCCTGTCTGTCACCCAGCCAGAGGCCAGCTGTGCAATGGTCTCCGTGATACCTGTAACAGAGTAAGAAGGTGAATCATCACAGGGAGGAAAAATAAGACAAAAAACAACAACCCTAAAACTAAAGCAGTTTATGACCAACAACCCGTGTAATTCAGTCAACCTGTTCATATCAACATTTCTTTATCCTTTTCTTGGGCACCCGTCTTGTTTCTTTGATCCTTGGTTCTGCTGGGGAACAATGACAGGGCAGAAACAGACTAATGTGCTGAGGTCAACTGGAATGTGATAGTCCATGCAGAAACTGCAGTGTTGTATTGACTGCCACAGGAATAGCTACACCAGACAGTGCTAGTCTATTGATCAATGACAAAACTGGTTGTTCTGTGCAGATCATATTAGCCCATCCTGTGTGTAGCATCTGCAGCATCTCTCCACAAATGGTATCCAACAGAGAGTTGGCACCCTGTAAGATCCTGTTGAATGTTAATATACAGTCGGCTTTTCATTTCACAGACCAATAAAAATATCACCCTTATACTTAGTAGGTAAATAAGGCTTCAGCTGAGCAAAACCTCATGCTATAATACACTATATCAACAAGGACTTAAAAAACCAAACTGAAGTTTCAGGAAAAAAAACATGGAAAAACCAAGTCAACATGTTTTTCAGTTGCCTGTGTGCTTTTAGCCTATTTTTCACTCTTCTTCAAAACTTTATTTTAATTCATTCAAAGTTATGTAATTTACTATCCTTTGCGTTTTACAGCATTTCACTTTTTGTGGCTTTTCCAGTATTTCTGTTGTAGATTTTCTCACAAATTTGAAATTATTCACCTGTTTTATGATTCAATTTGAGCTGACAGATAAACTGTTTTGCATTTGCCTGTAGTATGCTCTGGTATGTAGAGTTCATACTTTACTAAGACTGAAATAGCTAAGCATGCCTGATAAAATAACCACATTTGATTTATCTTCATCACTGTTTTGGACTATTGATGTGTTACTCTGTGGGGGGTTTCTCACACAAGCTTGGGTCCTCTACCAGAGGGTCCTGCAGTATCTCAGCTGTTCCTAGCACTGCGCTTTTCTGAACTGAGAGGTCTGAGGTTTTTCCAGGGATCTGTTGTAGCCACTCCTCCAGCTTGGGGGTTACTGCCACGAGTGCTCCAGTTACCACAGGCACCACTGTCACCTTCACTTTCCAGGCTTTCTCCAGTTCTTCTCTGAGTCCCTGCTATTTCTCCAGTTTCTCATGTTCCTTCTTCCTGATGTTTTTCCTGCCACATCCACCACAACAGCTTTCCTCTGTTCTTTATCCACCACTACAATGTCTGGTTGGTCGCCATTACCATCCTATCAGTCTGGATCTGGAAGTCCCACAGGATCTTTGCCCTCTCATTCTTTACCACCTTCAGAGGTGTTTCCCATACCTCTCTCTCTCTCTTTCACTCTATATAGCTGTTCTATAGAGAGAGAGAGGGGGGGTTATTTTATTATATGGTTATTTTATTTGGCATGCTTAGCTATTTCGGCCTTAGTAAACTATTAACTCTACATACCAGAGTATACTATATGCAAATGCAAAACAGTTTATCTGTCAGCTATTTTATTTTATTTTTTCAAACTGTGTGTTTGTGGACATTTTTGTTCAGAAAGGTCTAAATGACACTGTAAGCCACATTGCATGTGCATAAATGCATCTGATGAAGGTAGGTTTTGACATTCAACTGTCTTCAAACCTTATGGCTCTCAAAAAACAGAGAAACAATGAAATTGTTCATTTTTGAACACCTCTGCTTACCTAAAGGGGTTTTTAAAAATCTCTCTTCGCAGAGGCTGCAAAGATGACATGAGGCAGCTGTGCAGTGTTTATGTGTCCTCCTTTTGTGATCCATGACACATCCTGGAGTGTTCTCTGCTTGCATGCAGACAAATTGTGAGTTTGTTTGTGTGTTTTAGCCTCAGCAGGTTGGTTCAGTCCTGCAGCTGTTCCTGGTCAGCATAAAACTGTTTGAATATGGCCTCTCCAAGTAGCAGCACCACAAAGAAAGTGCATCTTAGGAACTGGATCTTTCTATTTTCTTTACTGTGTCATCAGGTTAAGATGCACGAGTAGATCGGATGTTTAACCTGGTTTATGCTAAAATTAACCCAATAAATCCCTCCATTTTAGCATTTTTTTTAAAGCCTAAAGTTGGACAGATTGATTGACCATAAAAAAGGATGTTTAGTCCTACGATTAAAAGAAGGTTGTCAGGGATGCTGGTTTTCCCAGCTTCCATAAAACCACTGCTAGCTTGCCTCGCCTCTTTCTTTTATGCCCACTACTGCCTCAGTCCTTTTCTGTTACCCACTTTAGAGCTGGACACAGACAAAACTTGGAGCCCCACTTGTCTGCACGCCAGCAACTTTACTCAGCTAGCTGTTGCTTAGCAACTCCATTTAGTTCCAGCATTGCTGACTGAGAGTTGACGAGCACACTGACCCGGATGACAGGGGCTTCTCCTTTTCTTATGAAAATAAATGGCAACAGTGGGTCACAAAAAGAGGGACAGTGGCACATTGGGATGGTGGCATTATAGAGGGGATGGCACCCTGGGTGTTGTGCTGTCCTCTTTTTTTTTCTCATTATGAGGCACGTGAGCACAAAACGTGACACAGCAAACATGTCTAACTCAAAAGAGTCTGTACATATTTTATGATTTAGTCATACCAACATCCAGTATTTGCAACAGAATCCTGTTGCAAAGAAAAAACATTTTTTATGAATATACATCATGCTGTGCTCTTTTAACAGCCAGCTGCTTTTTAACAAAAACACTGCCAAATACACTATTACGACACACACCTATGAAAAAGTACAGTCATTTCAATTATTCACAAACCCTTACTGACAGGATCACCTGCACATGTGGTTGATTTTCAGAATGTTTTGACTGTATCCTGCTTCTATGCTGCTGCCCCATTAATGGCACACTAGTCAACCCACCCAGTCTGTCCAGTGGACCAAAGTTCAGCTTTTATGTAAGCACTTTCATTACATAAGACTGCAGTCTGAGAGGCTCACGAATAATTAATACCTAGAAGTTGACTGAGTACTTCCTTGCATCACTTCTACAATCCAGTCCCAGGGAAACTTGAAGATGTTTCTTACTGTCACTGCAAAAAGTCTAGTGGAAGTCACAAAACAAACTACTAATACATTTTCTACAGGCAATAAAAAAATATATTATATTTTATCTAAAAAAAAAAACTTTTATGCATTAAAAATTTCTACTAAATTATTTAAGTTATTACCGGGGCCCAAAGACTCTAAATTAATCTTTACCTTGAATTTCAGAAAATTTGTATAAAAATGAAAGCATTAATATGTTCTTTTAATCATTTATTCTTAAAAATAATTTAGGTAAAAAATTAGAAATTGTTTTTACGTTTAGAAAATTTATTTTACAAAAAAATCTACCGCTTAAAAAATAAGATTCCACAACACATTTGCAAATAAACTAACGATAAACTCTAACAAATGGCTTTAACCATCAATTCTACTTTTGTGCTGCAAACTTCCTAGCTGCTGTGAAAATTATGCAATTTAAAAATAAAAAGTAAGGATCATTTTGTCACTGTCACTGTCAAAAAAGGGATCCATTAACATTCAAAAATGTGCAAAATTGAGTAGGATAGAGAAGAAAGTCAGTATCACTGGTAAAAACAAGCAAATAAATTGGATTTCCAGTTCGTTGCATTATCCATTTATTTGTCAAATTTCCATTTAAAACAAATTCTATTAGGTTGGAAAAAAACATTTTTCACATAACTAGCAATTAAAACTAAATAAAGTTGGATTTTTTTATTAGGAAAATCATGACTATTCTTATCTTAAAAACCTTAAATAGAACCTGGTCAGTAAAGTACAAGAAAGCCCTGTAAAAATGGATAGATTGATTTAAATTGTTAATATGGCATTTTCTACTAAAAAATAATCTAATTCTATTTGATCAGTTTTTAAACCCAGTGCACTTAGCACCACTTTATGGCTGCAAATGGATGGACTCCTGATCATTTGATTCGGTGAAAGATTTGGATTGGATTTTTTAAATTGATTTTGTTATTGACAAATGCATTAATACACTTGTCATTTCATGCATATAATTATGAATATATATTATATATTAAAAATTGACTAAGCAGATATTCACATGAGTCATCCAGGTTGTGCTGGTCAGCACAGTTACAGCATGAATGATGCCTCATCAAAACCGTAGATTACTGCAGGGACGACAGCAGCAGTTTTACCAGAACACGACCTAGGTGCATACACTCACACCAACAATGTTTGCACCACAAGAAAGTGGCCCGTCTAACATCCTAAAAAAAAAAAATAATAATACAAAAACAAGGAGTTTGCTGCAAATGTTTATCTTTCCTCTTGGAATTACAGTTACATGCCTCCAAACTCTTTTTATTCTACTTCAAAAAATAAAATAATGGCATCTTGGTGAGTAATGTGTAAACAGCTACTGGTTATTTTACATCTATTTTCAAGGTGTCTAAAATCTGTAATGAATAACTAAAGGCCTAATCACAACTGCCCTTACAGGTGGATAGCTACAGAGTCTGTGGTTGAAAAAATGGCCAAACGTGTCCAAGGCTAGCACAAAAAAACACGGTTATACGGTGAGCTCGTAAAGGGAAAATGTTCACGCATATTTTTCTACGGGTATGCTTGCAGGTGACAGGTCCTAGCGAACACTTATTGAACATGCAGGGTAAGTAAGGGTGACACGTTTATTTCTTTTTCTTTAACCCCCTCCCCAAAAAAAGAAAAAAAAAAGAAAGAAATCTTGCGCAGGGAGCCTGTTGGTGCTGGTCAAGTGGTAAGTGTGTAAACCTTAGTCACTGTCAGGATTTAGACAATCAGAAGTAGTTTGTGTTGGCACCCTACGGGTGTCCTATGGTCACTTACGTATCATGTGCATTTCCATTTGCACATGGTTAGGTAGGGGCCATTACCAACGACAAGAGTGTGGTGTAAGGGAACCGTACAACAGCCATACATCATAAGTATGTGCAATTTTTATTATCATTACAAGTACTTCAGGATACACTTACGCACTTACCGTAGGATGTCCCTTGAACCTCAAGGGATCTGCAAAAAACACCTGTTCTCCCCTTAAAATGTGGCTGGTCACGTATACGACCCTTCATGAGGGGGTTGACCTACAGCACCCCTACAGGTTAACCCCCTTTACAGGTGCACGTGACTAAGGCCTTAGGTATCGTTTTGACAACACATCCTTTGAAATCCTCAGTGATATCTGGCATATACTCCTAAAGAATCAGTCTTCTATGTACACCTTGCAAAACTGTTTTTATCCCCAAAACAATTTTATAGAGTAATCATATTTAGAGATTGTATTACCTAAAGTAAGCCTTACCTGCCACAGAGATGATAAAGGAAGCATCCATGGGGTCGATTCCCAGAGTTCGAGCTCTAGCAGACAGGTGGAAATAGGGGATGAAGTATGCCAGCTGACTGAAGACCAAGGACCAAGTGTAGATGCAGAAGAACGGGTCCCTTAGTAACGAGAAGTCCAGTACTTTGACCTTTTCAGTTGTCACTTCAGTGGGTGTAACAGTATTTGCAGAAAATCCAACGCTGGTGGATCCATTGCTGCAGCCATTGAGTTCTGATGGGGTCTCTGGTGTTGTAGGTTTATCTTCATGGCCTTCATTGCCTTGAACACCATTAAAAACCAGTCCAGTCATTTCTGAATTCACTGCCTGCTCCTTAAGTCCTGAATTAAATTCCTTCCCATTCTTCTTTGTGTCTCTTTGAGGTGAAGGAGAGGATGGGAGAGAGTCTGATTTGGAAACGCCATTGGATAGATGAGCAGAACCACTTGGGCAGCTCTTGGAGCATTCTTTTTCCACTGAGCTTTTCAGGGAAACAGCAGGGCTCTTTTGGGAGGGTAAAGAGGTAGTATTTGAAACCGGAGGTTTCACATTGATGGGTCGCAGAAGCATCCCAGAGGCCACGAGGTTCAGCATGAGACCACCAAGAATTAACATTGCCCCTATATGGTTAAGAAACAAAGCTCAAGACATTACATAATACTAGCTCTTGTAGTAAAAAGAGTTACTCGCAAAGAGATTTTTCTTTACCCACCTTGCCATGCATACTGGTCCAGAAGCAGCTGAGTGAATGGAGCAAGAGCAAAGGTCAAGCCCATCCCTGAGCGCCCAATAGCATATGCTGTGGCCAACCTCTTTCGGAAGTACAGTGCTGTTACTACAGAGAAGGCTTGGTACAACAGGGCAAAGCCAATTCCTTAAGGGAATAAAAAGAAGGTAATCCTGATTAAACCCAGGATCAACAACCCTGATAAGATCATTGACATCAGTGACAAAAAATAAATGGGTGTTTTCAAGTTTCAATTCAAGTTCACATTTCAACTCACCTACTATCAATCCCATGCTAATGTAGAGATATACCACACTACTGGCAAAAATACTTATGAGAAATCCTGCGCTAACCAGGACAGCTCCAGATATTGATGTAACTCTGGTCCCCAGCTTTGCACAGGCTATGGAGGCGATGGGTGCTGCAGAGGGGAAAGAAGTTACACACAGATGGTTCTCACACAATGAGTGATCATTATACATAACAGGCATGTAACTAGTTGTCTGCTGTCTCAAATATTCAAAATTAATCAGATTCAATATCAATTGGCTTTGTGATAGAGAAATATAGATCTTCCTGCTGCATACAGACCTCCTGACAGACGCAGACTAGACATGATGGAACCGATCCAGCTAATGCTTTCCGCTGAGCCTCCAAACTCATCTTGGAATGCCACAAAGAAGATCCCAAAGCTCTTTAGCGTGCCCATCACCAGGACATTCACCTGTACATCCACACATAAATTCATACACATTTAATGAGGAGGAAAGAAGGTGCTTGTTGTTTCACCAGTATAGCACAGTAAGGCTTTATATGTATTTACTTATATTCAATAATAACAGGTGTACCTCTGTGTTTACAGTATATAATGTCTTCCATGACATATCATTGGATAAATGTGGGGAAAGCCATACGAATGACAATAAGAAGAGAAGAATCATAAAAACCAAGATGCACATACTAGAAAACAGTGAAGCACAACCATCCAGCCCCAACCTCCATCCGGGGGGTCCTCATATTGCACTGCCTTCTCTTTCTCCTTCTTTGAGGTCATGGCATCTTTCCTGAACAGATTCATGGCAGTCTATGTTTTACTTGGAGACAAAAAAAAGAGAAAAATACAGGTTCAAATAACTCAATTTTCATGGAAAACAATTGAGGACATGGTCAAAAGTGCCAGTTTAAGCCCAAATGTAATAAATGTATTTCATGCTTTTGTGAGGCATTAAAAAAAAACACTTCTGGACAGCTTGAAGTGGCCAACATTTAAAACTAGCAAATAATCATATATATTTTTCCATGAATACAAATAAAGTTAAATAAAATGAATATGTAAGGGTACAATGAGTTACAATGTGGAGTATTTAGATGATGAGTCACAGAGCTCTGCAACAGGTCATTCACAGTTAAACCAAACATGGTTATTTTTTCACCTCTACGCCCTTTCAGAAGAGACCGCTCCTGACCAAATGTCAAAGCTGGATTCCAATTAAACTGTTTCAGAGAAAGCAATAATTTGATCGAGCAAACCAAAAGTCTGCTGCCAATTTTAACCTTTTTCTGATGATTTACTGGATTAACAATGGAGTTATTCAGTTCGGTAAAGCAAAACTAATTGTCCAGAGAAACAAACATAATCATTGATGCTCAGTCACTTCTAAACAGTTTAACATCAAATGTAGAAACAGGATGATTTTCTTTACATGTGAAAGGTAAAAACTGGGTAAGACCTAATTAAGCTCACATTGTCTTGATGTCAGGCCAAAAAGCATTCTTGTCTCTCTTGTTAACCCTTGTGCTATCCTATGGGGTCCAGATGACCCGATCCTTACATTGACATGTTCTCCCTACCATGACAAAGGTGGATAAAGGGGAAGAGGATTTCCTGTAATCCATGGACACCACTGAAGATCACAAATCATTGGGGAAAAAAAGGTTCGGCGCACTGTCTTGTGGGGTCTAGATGACCTCACTCCCAATGTTAAAGTGCCTAGGATAGCACAAGGGTTAAACATTGCTACCCAAACCAGCATTTACCAACTCTACAATGACTGAAATTCTCTATTTGCCTTGTCTTTTCGTATCTACATGTTGCTCTAATGTAAAAGTACAATAGGGTTTAAAAATGATCAATGATCCAGGTTGTGATTTCTTTGATTTTTGCTTAATAGCATTTGGCTGCATTACAGTAAGAAATACAGAACTCCAGACTTACAGCATTAGTGTTAATGTGTTCAAATTCCAAAATAAAAAATTAAAGAAAGACAAAAACAAATTCAAATAATTTAATTGATTGGTTGTTTTTTTTTCGCAGCTTGACGTCAAATATTTTTCAAGATTTATTTAACATCAAAAGAACTGAGAGAGGACGGTGGGTGGTGTCTGATCAGACCACTGTTGTAAACCAATCAGAGGACAGTCCTTTTTGTGAAATCTGGCCTAGAAGCTGTGTTCACAGTACATTACATTCATACAGTAGGTTTCTGCAGCTCAGAATGCCCAATGCTGGTAAATGCACCAAAGAAGAAAAGGAACGCTCAAGGCAGTCATTAAAAAAAGGGATTGGTTAAGAGTTGTTTTCTCATTAATTATGACTTTAATTTCTGTGCAGGTGTTTATCTTGGCTGAAGCTTCTTCCAAAAAAGTTTAAGCAGATCCAAAGTGTTAAGTAAAAAACTCGACACAATTGTTTTTTTTACACTTGTCAAACTTGTGAATTATTTTTAACAAAAAATTACATCCAAGAAGTATCAAAACGTATCACATTGAAAATACTCAGAATCAAGCTTAATTAAAATATGTACATATAAATAAATGTAGGCTTGCTTTTCTGCATAGAAACACATGACAGCCTAGTGGATGCAGGCAAGAGAGAACATAAATCCTCTCAAAATTACATATTAAGGTGTGAAATAAAAATGAAAGCAAGAATGTATCATCTTTTATTATTTCTTACATTTAAAAATAAACATTCTCCTTTTTGTTGCTACTGCAGCAGTTTTGCTCTATAGAAAACTGGGCTAATGTGCTTGTAAAGCTCATAACTGACTAAAACCTAAAAGTCTTAAGAAATCCTTGACTGTGGGATTGAGAACAAATCTTATTATTATTTTTTATGAATGGGAGCCCTAAGAGGTGCATTTCAGTTTGGTTTTACAGTCATGTGCTGCATGAGTTTCACAGACATGACTGCAAAATTGGACCACACTGCAAAAGTTTGTTTACATTTCCTGGGACTTTGTTCTTATCCTACATGTTGGATTCCCCCTTAGAGAATGTCCACACACTGTGGAGCCAAGCTTTGAAACTAGCCAGACGTAGGAGTCCACATATGACCCCAACATCAGATCAACCTTTCCTGGGCTGATAAACATCTGCTGATGCATCAGATTTGTGCAAACTATGACAAAGAAGAGCTTAAACATGTCATGGCCTCCAGTCAACAAGAAGATTCATGCACAGTACCTTCCTTTAGTGCCATTTCCTCATTAAAAATACATTACAAATAAATATAAAAGGACAATGTGCCAAAAATAAGTAAAGCAAGTGTGGCTTATTTTTATTAATTACCCTGAGTGAGAATAGATGAAAGACCTGGATGATCTAACACAGAGAAAACTTACCTACATATCTAAAACAAATGCATTTGGCATAAAAAAGTTGGTTGGGTATTTCATGTGAAGAATCACAAATATTGATCAGAGCAGATGCTATGGGACATCGTCCTGCCATGCTACCACATCATGGCACATTTCAGTGAGACTTTTTATCAGTGAATAAACAAAGTGCGAATGCCAAATTCTTTGGCATCTGGAAACCTTATGCCTTAGTCAAAACTCCCCAAACTGGTGGATATGGGCTGCCTGTGGGTGAAGTTGGTTTGTGTGAGCATCCTACGGAGTTCCAAAAGGCACTTACATATCACCTGAACATTTCACCTCAACAGTGATTAGAATGTGGCATAAAGACACCAAATAACAGCATCACCCCTACGTCACAAGTGGATGTAACTTATGTTATTGTTAAAAATACTTCACGATACACTTTCTCCATGCACGACAATGGTACGTTCCATTTTCAAGACTTTCCAAAAGGTGCCCGCAAGAGGTTCAAGGGAACAGCAAGACACACTTGTGCTCACCTTAAGATCCTGCCCCCCCCCCTCTCTCTATGACCCTCAACGGGTCCGGGAAATCCAAAGTTAAAACCCAAGATTTTCTTTTTTTTTAGGAAGACAGAAAGTTCCTACTCCACTTGCCTGTGGCATAACTATTTCAAGACCTGCAGTAGGCATCACAATTGAAATGAGTTTATGTTGTAGATGTAGATTATTCTTTTTTTTTGGTGACAAGATTCATACTTTATTTACATCATCTATGTTTTTTTCTAATTTAAAACATTGAATGACTTAGACGTTTGTAGCATATTTTTCACTCCTGTTTTAAAGTTCAGTTTGCCAATCATAGTTTACCACCTGAAAATCAAACATAAAAGGAGCATCAATGAAAAACCCTGAAACAGAAGGCAAGCTTATAACTTTTTGCCAGCATGTGTAACTTTAAAGTGAAGTGAGTTAAACCTATTAAGGAGTATTTACATACAATCTCTGCACCTGACCGTGCTGCAGCGCGTGGGGAGCATTAACCTCATCTCAGATGCTTGAGAGCAAAATCACTTAGAAGAATGTAATAAATGTAGCACTGCTTTGGTCACAGACCAGCATCACTACTTCAGCTTGACATTTATAAAAAGCCAGAGACCAGATGCGACAGACAGCATGAGTGGATCAAACCTAGATAGAATTGGGCCAGTGTACTGCACCTGTAGTACAAGGAAGGTGGTCATAGTACAAATTGTCCTGAGAGAACTTAAGGACAAGTTTAATGTTCTGAGATTTACACAGTCAGAGTGATGAATTGTATTTTAAAGCCTCATAATTACAAGGACAAGAGGAATTTCTCACTGAAAATATAAAATATTTCCTGCAAGTTGAGTTTTGAATGTAGTTATTTATTTGTTTTCAAGAAAATCATATCCGATGCTGACCTACATTTCATCAGCAGCCCAATAAATTAAAAAGTAGACCCCTGCAGATATTTTTGTCTTCGCCATTTGAAGACCTGATTTATGGGTACTTCAAGCAGTGTGTTTACACTGAGCAAACTGGAAACAGACGCCTTAAAGGTACAGTGAGGGGTTTTCTTGCTGGTTTGCAGCAACGTCAGGTAATTCTAAAACATTTTATGTGTTTAGTAATTACAAGATTTATCTTTTTGTACAGTATCTAAAGGAAAAAAAAGGATGTTTATGCAGTTTCAAGGTTAAGTATCTTACCTTAATTTTGGATTAAAAATGGGGGCAGACAGCTAGCTTGTAGTTGGTTGGAAAACAATCATTCACAAAAAAAGTACAAATTAAATAAAACAGCAAATTTTGAATTACTTGGGAAGGTTGTTTTAAGAATGTTAAACCGCTTATTTTTCAAAAGCTTCAAATGTGTGTTGCTATGGTGATTGTGGATGTATGCAACAAAGCACTGTTATGGAGCTGTTAAAGCAAAATCTGACTTAGTGAGAAAAGGATAAGAGATGTAACAAAGATCTGTTCCTGGTTTTAAAGCAAACCCTGTAGTGTCAGATGTGGCACTTCCCAAATTAACCTTTGGAGGCTGATTTTTAGAAAGAGCAATTTTGTTAACTCCCATGTTTATATGTCCAACTTTACACCACTGATAAACACAGGCACAGCCTGGTGTTAACATATTTTGTAGTATATTGCCTTTTCTTTTGTTCTATTCGTGACAAATGATAAAGATAAGTTTTTTTTTTCCTTTTGCTAATTTTATTTTAGTAGAACTCATAGTTGTGCTATATTAAAGGCTTTTTTAATTGCTAGGTGGGTGGACCTATGGGTGGATTTCATACAACCCTCACTGTACTTTCTTCCTAATGCTGCGTTCACACCAAATGCAATTCATGCTTCAAATTTGTGTCAGCCACCTCTAGTTGGACGTAGTTGCTTCTCAATCCTTGTCCAAATCTGTGTTTATAAATTTGACACCCCAGGTGCGTGTGGGACGAGCTACCGCCAAGTGTTGTAGCCTGATTGCTAAATTTAGTGGTGTCTGTTTATATGTAATTTCCAATACATGGAAGACACCTGAGAGATCGGATTTATTTATTTAAAAAAGTTCTACAAAAGCGTTGGTAATTGTGTCTCCATGTCTGGGATCATGAGATCATTCAGAAACTCTCCAAGTACAGTGAAGCTTCACTCATGCTGCAGAAGCTGGATCCCTGTGACCAAGTTTGACGACTTGCTGTCCCGCATTAGTCCGAGGGGGGAAAAAAATCAAAAGAAGAATACAATATTCTCATATCGTATCATAAAGTTCAGGAGCAGAATGATCAGATTCTCCCCATGTTGGAATTGGATTCCATGTGCTGATCGCGTCACTGAACACGCCACAGGCCCAAAGCTGAGTCCCTAATGGGTTTTCGCCAACATTCGATTTTTTAAAATCTGGACACTGCCCCGCGATGCCCAAATCATGCCGGGATGCTTAAACTGTCAGAGTTTGGCAAAAACTCTTTCCTTTTATATGCACAATATGCCTTTCCATCTTTGCAGAAGTTTGGATGTTGTTTGTTTTCATGAGTGAAACGCAGACATGATGTCAAGGATGACGCCATGAAATGGGCGGCACCCACAGGGAGCGAAAGCCAGTGCCTCCGAGATTGAGTCGTCCTAATTCTAGGTAGGAAATGAACTGCACAAATAGGTCATATTTCATTCAAAGATCGTTCTTTGATGTGCCAAAGGTAACATTTTATCATATACATGGTACGATTTTTGTTTTGCAGAAACTAATCAGTCGTAGACAACTTCACAAGGTTTCCTTGAAATTTGATGCCCCTTTTTCAGTTTATGCCTTACATCAAAAAGTTTAAAAAACACAAAAGAGTGTTACCATACGAAGATCGATCTGTAACCAAAGAATACACGATTTTTGTTATCTACGTTTCTTTTTTATCTTTAAAGAGTTTAGAAATCCCTATTGCGACATTCCCTCTCTATGTCATCACTAAATAAAACAACCATAAATCCAAACTAAAAATACCAGAGGGTAGCAGAATGGCAGTGCATGGCATCTGCCACCAAAGTAGCGCCCAAGAATCGGGCATGTCCCATTGAATCAGGTCAGCAGCTCACGCTCACCATTTCTCTTCAACCAGAACACCTCAGACTGCCAGCACAAGTCAGATTCCCGTTATCCCAGCTATGGCATGTCTTGGGGAGGACAGGAGAATATTCACCTCACCTCACCTTGAACGTAAAAAATACAAAACACATGATTGTAAATTATGGGAGAACCAAGAATGAACCAAACAGATGTTTCCATCCTGACAAAAGGTGAGGGCGCTTGAAGTGGTGGAGGGCTTTACAGACAAGGATGTTTTCTGGGATCCTTTATAGGATGATACAGAGGATAAAGTACAGTAGGTCTGGCAGGATTAGAAGAATGGAAAATCTTCTTGGCATAAGACAGTTCTTCAGGACAACTGGATTCTCAAAGGTTTCTCTATAAGACGTTTTCCCGCTCATATGAGTTGTTTCTTCAGTTTTAACTGTTGATGGGGAATTTGGTGCTGACTGCATCATGTGACATAAAACGTTTACTTCTTGCACCTCTTCCAACTGCTAGGACATGCACTTATGTCGGATAGCGACAGTCCAATATGAGCACCATATACTAAAATGCGTTCAAGAATGCCAGTTTAGGACGCTCTTGAACGCGCATCACATGCCCGGTGTTGTAAGAGCATGAGTGTGAGGGAGTCTTCTGTACACTTGATTGTTGGATCCCTGCCTTCCTTGATAAGAAAAGAGCAGTCCAAGACAGCTATATAATGGTCCTTAGCATTTTCCCATTTTAAATAGTCATTTTCCACTTCACTGGTAAGATGCGTGAAAAGACAATCCCCATCCGTCCAATCTATCTATCAATTCATTCAATTTCCAAACCTGCTTAATCCTTTTTTGGGTCACCAGATTGCTGGAGCCCATCTCAGCCAGTGTTGGGGAAAGGCATGGTTACACACTGGATGGTTTGTAAGGCCATAACAGGGCCACACAGGGACATACAACTGCACCCATTCACACCTATGGAACAATTTACATTTACCAATGAGCCTAAGAAGCGTGTATTTGGATTGTGAAAGAAAGTGCCCAGAGAAAACCCTTGTATGCATGAGGAAAAAATGCAAATTCCACACAGAAAGGAACGGAAAGGAAAAAATGCCCATTTTGAGTTTTACCGCATTACAAGCAACAAGTATCATACTAATCAAGATGCTGCAAAAACCTAAACACATTATTTTACTCTCTACAACCAAACTCTGCAAAATGCATATTCTGCAGTATAATAAAGGTCTTAGAGCTACAGCATTAGTAGTAGCGGGGTTTCAAGGGAGCCCAAACCGACAGTCCAAACAGGAGTTGCATAGCTGAAAGTCAAAGTTTTAACATCAACATTATCCTATCTTGATTTTCTCACATGCACTGTAGGTTAACATGATTACACAGTCTGTTAAAAACAAAAATCTGTGCGTCTACCCATTAAAGCAGCGTCATTTATGAACAAGTTAAACATGACGTGGTTAAAACTGGTTCTGCTCATTTCTGTGTGCCAACTGCACCCCACAAAATATATACAGTTTTTTCCATGTAGCATTTAAACATGTTTGGTGTGTCTGAAAGCCATTGGACATTGATTTATCTGTAAAACCCGGATTCCCCAGATCCCAACATTTAAAACAGCTCTGCATTTCTAAATCCTGAACTTAAAGCTGACAGCGCAAGCAGACAAAGCGCAGCTGCATGATGCAACACTTACAGATATTAGCTCAAGTTTTACTGTATGTAAATGTCCTGATCCAAGTCCAAAGATTTTTGGTCAGGCCCTGATGTTGGTATGTCATGTGGGGTAAAACACCAACATCCCAGAGCCAACGTATTTTATAACCTACTCAGGCTGATACAGAGCAGTCATCACAGAGTTCATTTTAGGTGTAGTTCTTGATGCCTTGAAAAGTTCATTTACTTTTGCTGAAAAGTATGCCAACAGAGTTCCAGCATACTGGAAACAAAAAAAGCTGGGATTACCCACTAAAATGCTTTTCCACACTTATTGACGCACTTTAGTGTCAGTGTTGCAACCCAGTTTTTGCAGAAAGAATCCTGCAGTCAAAAGGCTCCTGAAAACACCTGCAAGTGCTCACCTGTGTTTCTGTGTAACATTGTAGTATCACAACCTACACTTAAACACATCATGCTGTCAAACAAGCTCAAGAATGCAGCCATATTTGTGGCATGTGATGCAACAGGACACTTCTGAAATGGTAGAAAACTGGGGCCCTAGTCGTCACTTTGAAAAGTTTACAAAGCATTCAGTCGGAAAATTCCACAGAACCTCTTGCAGCTGTCCTTGGTATGGAATTTGCTCTCTGAGCATCCCCTATTTTATCAACATATCCTATTGTATGCTAAGATAGTAGTTAGCCAATGTGTCTGCTCAATGTGCATGCGAATTCTGTGACCCCGGAATTGATTCATGGATGCTTCAGTTGGAGAAAAACTGAAAAAAGTCTTACTGCAGCTCTTCTTATTAATGTTGTTATTTTTATGTGTTCTTATAAACAAAAATATGGTCAACAGAATTCACACATTTCTGAGAATGAATCTTATAAATAGGGTTTAATATAAAAAACACTGGAGCTACAATATAAAAATGATCAAAAAAGAGCATTAAAAAAGGTTGTTACTTCTTTTTAATCCCCAGTGATTTTAATATTTTGACTTGTAGGACTAGTTATCAAACTCAGACTTTCAGGGACAAGGGAGGCATTTGAAGCCACTTGAACTCAATAAATTAGTGGGTTTATTTAAAATGTATTCTGGTAAATCCTGTTGGGTGGCAGCACTTTTTGGGTGTGAGAGAGCAAGTAAATACCTGCGTTGCTGTCTTCTGTAGTGTGCTTGTAGGCACTGCAGGTCAAGGCAATATTCACAACACCTATGTTCTCTCTGTCATTCTCAGACTGCATGAAGGACACTTAGCATTATAACAGTATCCACATGCACACCTGCAACAAAAAAAAGAAAACAGTGAGGAGAAAAAAGTATTTTGGATCAAAAAGAATGTTCGAAAGCAGTGCTTCTCAATTACTTTTTGCAAGGCCCCCTTAGGAAAAAAACATGCCCCGCCCACACACACACACAGACACACACACTCGCCACGGTGACAATATATTAGCCTAGTATCTATAGAAATTGTGTAAGTATACCTAAAATGTTATTTTTTAACATTAACAAAAGAAAAAATCAATATAAATCCACTTTAACAAATATTACATTTATTTTACCACACAGAAACCGCTATTGCCCAAAACAGAAAAGAAGCTTAAAGTGCCTGAAATAAAAAAATCTGTCATTCCTTATTTAAACTAGAAACATTTTGACCAACTGAACCATTTGATGCTGAGAACAATAATTGTCAATAAATAATATTAAATGTAAATTAATGTGAAACATGAACTCAGCAGCACCAATATATTTAACGTTTTTCATCTGAAGAAATAGGTAAAAAACATTGTGCTGATTTTTTTTTTCTAAATGATGGATTGTTTATTTATGATCTTAAAAAGTGCAGCTGTTTTCCTGTATTACCTGCTGTCTTTTTGTCAAATACTACACCAACTACAACAGGAGGCAGGAGCGCGCAGGTGCAGGGACGGCAGTTCACAGTTTCCGGCTGTTACAAACTCTGTCATATTACAGATAATAGGAAACCATAAGTTGTGCACATTTCTTTCAAAGCACTGAGCCGCTGTCACCGCCCCCCTTTTGTGCCTCGAGTAATTGTCTGTGTTATCTGTACCTAAAACCACCACTACTGCGCGGCCCTGCTGGCATCGCATCAGAGGCGCGCCCCACTATTTGAAAGGCTCTGTTCTAAACCATATTCTGATTTTACAGTTTTAGCCCAGAAGAACGATGCAAACCTTCCTTACAAACCTGGTCAAACACCTTCAAACAAATGCAAATATCAGTTCTGGCAACTAAATCAGACAAATAAGTCTTACAGTCTTCATTGGATCTTGCAGGAACAAAAACCTTCAAACATTCTCATCCCAGGGGGAAAAATATAATATAAAACCAAAGCACCTTCTCATAACAGGCAAGTTTGGAAAACAAGCAATAATAAAGTTAGCAAGATCTTCCTCCACAAACCTTTCTGAAGTGAAGAAACAATCCAAACTACACTCAACCTTTTTGGTGTGAACTGCTGTTCTCCCTTTTCACTCAAGAACTGACTCTGCAGGCTCAGGGATTAGTTTAAACATATCATAATATGTAGTGTGACACTTGCAGAGAAACTCCCACATCTTGAAGAGAATGTTGTGGCCTAACTGTAAACTTAAATTCTGCACAATCCTGTCTTCACACCTGAACAACACAATCACCTCAACTGTCAGAGGCTTGCTAGGCCTAAGAGGCTGAGATAAATCAATATCCCAATAAAGTTGCTTACTCTAGAAGTGGTTCAAACCAAAAATCCCAGTTCCATAAAAGCAGTATTTAGATTTGGCGTAGGTGACATGTAATTTCACTGTGAATTAACAATATTCATGGTTATTTTCAAATAACTTTAATTCTTAACCTCGTTGTCTCTGCTTTTCTAACAACTCCAGTGATTAAGAAAACTCCAAGCCGTCATCTTTGAAAGAAGGCTGCTTGTCTGCTTCCTAGAGCCCAGAGAAAATCTATGCATGATCCCAGGGGCATTGTGAGATTATGCAGTGAAAGCATCATGTTTAACTGTAAGCTCCTGGCTAAGTCCTCAGGGAACGTACATAAAACCGCATTATTGTGGAAGACAACATAGTGGTCTGAACACTGGAGCCAAGTCAGCTTTCATGCTATGAATGTGATTGTATTTTCCAAGAGTCAGCATTAGGGTAACAAAATAAAAATAGTTGTATTCAAATTAAAACAGAACTCCCTCTATACTATTTATTACATATACAGTTATTTTTCATCTAGCAAATAAATATAACAAATGAAAAAGAAATCAAGCTAACAATGGCTCTAATGTATTCACTATCTGAATTTCTAGCATTGACAGAGAAAATCTAATTAAGATAAATGTTGATGGCAGACCCAAAATTGGTCTAAACTCAGAGACCTCACAGGCCGTTTTTTTCCAGATTAGTTGCGCAACACCTCAGTTGCATATTTAAGATATCAATCTAACAGTACGCTGTTTGTCAAATGTGCTCTCTAAAATCACCAGCGCACTTTGATAGTTCACATAAAGTCTATGAAAATATATTTTTATTTAAAATGCTAATAAAAACAAACTTTGTATGGACTGTTAGTGTTGTTAAGCGTGATTATATGCTCCTGAGAGCTGGTCGTGGCGTGGGCTGCATGTTTTATTTCTATAAGCTATTTGTCCCCATATGTGCATATGGGTCTTTGAATTTAATGCCCTTTAAAATATTTAAATGAAGAATACACTGTTCATCTATATTTTGCTTTAAACTTTTAAATGAATGAGTTTGTTGCTCATAAAAAATATTTTTTTATTAATTGCAACATAAATTCTAGTAAATCGCAATTTATTTTTGTTTCGTTAAGCCAGGTTGACAGTTTAGTGACACTTTAAAAATAGTCTAAATTCAGTTATAGTAAGAGTTTGAAAGTAAGACAGTTTCCTGATTTCCTGTTTTATTAACAAAGCCACAAACGTGCCATGCATCCTTGATTGTGTTGTATATGGATGAGGTGGTTTATTTACAAAGACACAAAAAAGTGTCTGAGAAACATTTTTGGTTGAGGCATATGTCTGCAACAACGCACTAAGCCATTAAATAACAGCATAACATAAAAAGTAGCATGTCTTTTACGCAATTACCGTAACAACGTTTTGAAAACGCACCAAAATACTTTTAAAAATTCTCTTTTCCTCCAATGGAAAATCTATTATCTATTATTTCACTTGAAAGCCATGTTGGACACCTTGTTCAAATGAAAAAAGAGGCGTTGTTCAGGTAGATGCACAGTCCTGACAGGCTGTTACAATAAGATGTTATGATATGCTGCACGAATAAATAAATTATGTTTTAAATAAAGAACAAAAGAAAAGAAAAACACAGCAATAAAAAAGTTTGAAACGCTACTAAAATCAACTACAAACTTTTCGCGCACACACAACCTGATGTTTGAACAGTTTGTTCTTAAAACTTTCGCCTCCAATAGCAGTGAGACATGAGTGAAAAGTCTGCAACAGCAGCGCCACATACCTGAAGTTATTGTCGTCTTGGTCCTGCTTCTGACCTCATTTGAATCATGAGTTCAACCTAACGGGAAATGTGGGCTTTTCTCGCCACGGCGCTGCTGTGCGTCTCTGCAAGACATGTGCAAAAAGCGGGGAGGGAAAGTGGCAGAAGCTGCAGCAGAGCCCAGTGCTCCTGGGATGACTGTGCCATAACTTTGCCTCTATGCGCGGCTGCCGCTGGACTGCATCTCAAATCCCAGCCTCAGCATCGCGACAGTGGCCAACAGCCGCAGAGCGCAAAGCCTGCGCTCTTAACCGAGGGGTCACGTGGCCTAGACGCACAGGCGAGCACCATCTGAGGGTGCGGGTTAGGGGGTGTTGCGGGGGGGGGCGCTCTGCAGTTACAGCATCCATGGCTGTTCCCTTGCAGGACAATTGGTTCTTCCCACCAAAATAACCACTTAGGTGAGCTCAACTTTCTGCTCCAAACAGAGAAATCTTTCTAATAAAGTCTTTGCATGTTTCCCTCTAACAAGTATGTGTTAAGAGGCTTCACTCCATGATTGTCATGATTACCTGAACCCTGCTACTCTATTCAACTGTGAATGTCAAGCTGGCAAGGAAAATAATTGGTAACCTATGCAGGCTAACGATGAAGAGAAACAGAGGACACCTCAAAGTCAAGTTAAAGTTTATTAAGAGACATATTTCTGTGAATGACTGTCCTGTTTTTTACAACAGCAATTTCAGGGAAAACACCACAAAACATGCACATCATATCAATGCAACTCCATTACATCTGTTTTAAATAGAAAACCACAATACTTAGAAAATAGTTTTTCTTTTTCCTGTTTTTGCCAGGATGCTGCAGAATTTTATTATGAATTCAAGTGAGCATCTCATCTTTACAATAAAACTCCAGGAAGTCCCGTTGTCTTCACGATGCAATTTTGTGGACGGCTATTGTGATTGTCCCGTGACTTCTCACCAGAATGTTCCTGCAAAAAGCAAATAAGAAATTAAACGATGCATTGGGGCAAATGTTCAGCAAAGTGAAGAAATGATTCTAGGCGATTGTAAATGATCGGTCAGACGTAACATGCCAAGATTTTGGGTTGGCAAATGTTAATCAAATTTGCATCAGTCACACATTCACCTGTCCATATACCATCAGTCTACATGTGTTGAAGCAGCAGAAGAGCCACATTTCATTAATCATTCTGAGCTCATCACATATAAAAATGTAAATATTGTTCCCTTGGCTTAAATAAAAAAAAGATTTTAGACACTCATTCATTTTTTTGTTTTCAGTAAAAATCTAGTTGGTCATTTCATAACTATATTTTTGTAGTTTTGTTTGTTTGTTGTTCAACTCCATTAGAAGTTTTTTTTTTTTTTTGGTGTTGTGCTACCTAGACAACAGGTTTGAATTCTATTTACTTGTGTTTTTGGTAAATTTCTAATTCCAAATGACAAAGTACATTTCAGAGGTGGGAATTCCACTACATTCAATAGTTAAAGAGTCCAGAAGGTGGCAGCATAGTCCAAAAAACGAAATACTCAAATACAGGCCTATATGATGAGTCTAACCCTCACAACCACTTAATCCTGGATAATATGGTTTGTTTTGTATCTCACTGGTAAGCCACTTTGAATTAAATCATCCATTAAATGACTTAAATGTACGGTACTGAGGAGGTGGGGAAATTATTATATTCCAACATCCGGAAGTTCCAAAAGTCATGAATAGTATAGAGGAGCCAATACTCAGAAAAATAATTAGGCATGGTCTCCCACATGACTAGCAGGTATCGAGGATGCTCATTGCTGCACCTCTGTGGCACAGAAGTTGAAGCTGATTGCACAGAATCTTGGAACTCTTATTTGTACACTTCCACATTTAAAACTACAAAGGCAAACCTTAAATGCACTAAAACTAAGAAATAGAAGAAGTTGTGCCAAGGCACAGTCCACGGCTCACCCTGACTCGGACTCTAAGCACACAGTCGGTGTGTCCGTCAGGTCTCTGGTGAGAGCAGCTGCTTGTTTAGCCAGAACAGACACCACACCTCCATGTTCATCTGACAAAGATCCACGACCTAAAAAAAAAAAGATGTCAAAGACCCACTCTGATGAAAATTGTGTTTTAAACATGTTCTTTTGGCATTTTTCTGATGATGTAGAACATATTTAAAAATGCATTTCTCAGGATTTGTTTATTCAAATCGTTGTGAATCAGCAGAATCCAGACTAGATCCATGGACGTCTTTGTTTTTCTCATCCGAGCAGCTATCGGGTTAAAAACTCTAGGACTGTATAGCTCTGATACTGCTCGCTATTTTTGATGTACCGCTAATGTTAGGCTTGGGGTCTAAGGGGCTGAAAGCTAGCAGGAGAGCGTGTAAACAATAAACAGATGAGTGACGACAAGTGGGCTTACTTCATGCCAACAGTCCTCCTCACAACTCAAGAGGTGAATTTCTAAAAAGACTAGTGCTGGTCTGCAGAAACTTTGTCCTGGAAAATGACTTTTTTTTTTGGGTCAAAAACAGCTTCATCATAAATAAAAGACTGGGAATGCTTTTGAAACAGATCAAAAGATGATCAGAGTGGGACTTTAAATGATGACCTGCTTTAAAATGCATCCTTCTGCTCATCAGATCAGTTCATTTGGACTGCAGTCTTTATTTAAAATTTAACTTTTTTTTAAAGTAAATCTGATTTCACATTTTTACAATGTCAGAGTACCAACAGTGTGATAATTTGACATGTAGCTTTGACATCTGGCAGCAAAGATGTAAAATACCAGCAGCAGATCAGACCACCACAATGGGGCAGAATTCTTTGCTATGTTCGCTGGTCTAAATTGTTACTATCATATAATAGATCAAATCAGTTTGCCTCAAGAGGAAATTGTTACTTAATCAGTCGAAGACCCATTTTTAAATTATTCCGACTCAGGTCTTCAACACGGAAAACAGTCGATCAGTCATGAGAGCCAGGCATGTCCAAAGTCCAGCTTGTGGGCCAAATGCGGCACCCTTTCAAATTTTCATCGGCCCGTAGGCTCCTTTCATAAAATCAACAGAATACGTGGCTAAATCCGACTTTATAAACACTGTTGTGCGACCCTTTTGTGACCCTCTCTAGCTCTTTAAGGGTCAACCTCTTAAAGAACAAGTGGAAAATTTGAAAAAAAAAATCAGTAAAATATAAAACAAATGTGTCTGCCTGAAGGGCCAGAAGACTGTGGCTGTTTTCATGGAGTTCAATATCAAGAGAAACTACCAGATAAGACATGCTAATACGACAAGCTAACTGTGAATGAACTGTGCAAAAAATATACAAATGTGACAGTAATTTTGGTAAAAACGTACTTAGATGTCTATTTTCTATCATGTGAAGGCATGAAAAGTATCCCACTGCAGTATATTTAATTTAATGTGTTTCAAATAGTTCTAAGATTCACTGCAAATATGGGCCTCTTTGGAAAAAGTTACACATCCTGTCATGTAAGCAGAGGATGTATTTTTAGGAGACAGATGTCTACACATGATCTGCACTGACCTAAACACTATGGGTCTTCTTTCTGAATTACATCTTTGCCTCTCTCACTCACTGGCAACATTGCTCTAATAAGAATAAAGACTAAAACATCAGCAATAACATCATGATCTCTCATAACCAGCTGGCGGTGAAAACATGTATTTTTGGGGAAAATAAAGTGTTGCAGTAATTTATTTATTAGCGAAACTGACGAACTAGAGAATAATATCGCCTACGGGCTACTTCGTGAATAAATGTGATGTGACTTCTCTCTCTGAACTCTGAAGTGTCTTACAGCCCAAGTTGTGTCCTTGTTGGTCCGTGCAGAGAACCCCAACAACAGCTGGATTTTTCATGCTGCAGGAAAAAAACACGAAATCAAGAGAATTAGCCAAACGAAAATGCGAAATATAAAAGAAATAAGCTAGTTAGCATTAAAACTCACGTATCGTCAAGATGTTGTTCAAGGGTTGACTCCATCCTTAGAAAACCGTAAAAATATCCGAAAATGTAAAATTCTATGGCCCAAAAATTGTATTTTTGTTGTTGACGTTTGTTTCCTTAAATTCCTCCTGACAATCATGTGACTGTGACGTACAGTAAGAGACATCGCGAGGGTCAAACAAGACGAAGCGCGAACGGCTGAGCCAATTCAAACTACAAAACAACCAACTAAAGACAGACTGATAACTGTATCTTTTTGTCCAAATTAAAAATAATTAGTTTTCACTAGAATAAAATAGAATCGAATAGAATCGAATAGAATAGAATAGAATAGAATAGAATAGAATAGAATAGAATAGAATAGAATAGAATGATTAATTTAAATAAAGGATATTTGGCGTATTTTTTAATATGTTCTTGTGGCATTTTTCTGATGATGCAGGACACACATAAAAAAAATAAGATTAAGATTGCATTTCTGAGTATTTATTTATTCAAATCGTTGTGAATCAGTAGCATGTGCAAAAATGCCATTTGAAATATCCTGCAGATCTGATATAGAAGCTACTACAACCAGCAGCATTTTCCATTCTGATGCATCGGGTTGTAGATGACTAGATCCATGTACATCTTAGTTTTCTTTGCCAGAGCTGACATGTGGATCAAAACGGTATGGCTGTATTGCTCCAATATTGCTAGCCATTTCTGTTCCATAATTTTAGTTTGGGGGTTGTGAGGGGTTGTAAACTGATGATAGGAAGCAGGGTTTGGCTTAGTCCTCGCCAACAGTCCCGCCCATAACTCAGAGATGAATATCAAATTAACTACTGCCCCGCTGCAGAAACAATGTATGTCCCTGAAAATGACAAAGGTTTTTTGACTTAGCCTAAAAGCGGCATAGTTATAATTAAAAGACTACCGGTACTGGAAACACTGAAAATAGATCAAATGATTATTGGAGTGGGACTTAAACTGTTTATCTTGCTGCAGATGTTCCTGTTTTATTTTTCTGTTTTTGCCAGTCCCTTTTCAGGATTCTCAAACCCCAACCGATCACAACAGATTGTTACCCAATCCTGAGTCTTGTTCTGTTGGTGGTTTCCTCTTCATCTTCCATTTAGAGGGAATTTTCCCTTTTCCACAGTCACCTGTTACTTGCTTACTATGGAGATTACACTGAGCAGCATTTGATGTTGTCTGTTTGTCACTTACAATGGCCTTAAGTGGACACTCAAGATAATTCTAAGATACGGGAATGATTTAGACTGAATTTGATAATAACTTTATATCAAATAAGGTTGATGTGTCTGAAGTGTATTTCTTTGTGTGGTGCCTTGAGAACATATCTGTTTTTTACACATAAATAAACATAATATAGCTAAATAAACTTTCAATTAGCTCTAAATAAAGTACACCAAACAACATATAAAAACAATAAAGATGCAATAATGAGAGCTAGATAAAAGAAAAAAAAGAAAAAAATAAACACAGTAAAACCAAATTAAGTTCCAAATTTATTTACTTACCAAAAGACCACATGTTACTTAGGAGGCAGATTTTGCACAGCTGATAGTTAAATACAGTGATGAATAATATACTAACAATTGTGTTATCATACACTGAAAGTGAAAAAACAAAACATCAACAGCATTCTGTGCATTTAAGCAGCATTCATATACTTTTAGACCAGAGGTGGGCAATCTTTTGGAAACTAAATTTAAAAAAGGTTTTATACTTCAAAACAAAGGTCAATGCATTTGTTATGTACCATCTATGGGGAGACATCGCAATTACAGAGGAAATAAAACAGGATTGAGGATTATCACTATAATTTGTTCCAGTTTGGCGTGCCAGATGGAATAGAATTTCCCCTGGCGATAGTTTGCCCACCCCTGCGGAAATTTCACCTTTGTTATCATTTCAGATTCAAGCTAAATTTTTATCATTTAAACTTTGAATTTCTAACCTTTAACATATTTAAAGATGCAAATCATAAACAAATTTAACATGTTTATGGTCATTTATTTTTCCTTAATAAAAAAAAAACTTCACCTTATTTTTCATTTAATAAAAAAAATAAAACAAGATGCCCAAAATATCACCAGTAAAATGATCCATAAGCTTTACAGTTAATTGAATCTTTCAAATTCTGCATTGTCGTCTCTGACAAGGGAAATAAATCCCTTTCAGAAACAAAATGTTAAATTTCTGAATGACTTAAAAGAAACAACAAAGTTGTTCATTAAAGCCTGACTTCAGTGTAATCATTACTCTTGCTGATGCATATTGTCAAAGGAACTTTTTGTTAAGTTTTCTTGAGATATGTTGGCTCATCTTTCTGCACAATTCCTCTTGTCTGCCCCAAGATGGGGAGGCTTCAGCACTGCTGCTGACCATGCAGAATTGAGTGAATGTAATTATGTGACCACTGCACTGGACAAATCCATCACTTTCTTAGCAGCGAGTAATGTCCTGCTGACTAACCCGTGGGCTCAGTACTCTTTCATTCTTTTTGTATCTTAAATCACAAGCTGTCTGCATATGCGGACAACCAGCTGCCCATCACCATCTTAACAAAGGATTTACTGATGCGTTAGGAATCTGTGACTAAATCTAGCTTTTAACTAGAATATTTAATATTATTTAACAAGAATATTTAATTCATTATTTCAAAAGTTTTATTTAAATGCTACTTTTCAAGTTAATAGCAAGGTTAAAACTTCAAAATGCATCACCATCATCAAGACATCCCACTCAGAACCAGTTTCCCAACATCCCAAAATATTGCTCTAAGGAAATTACAGTAAAAACAAATATTTTGTGTGTTTTTTTTGGTAAAGATTACTATTAACTGTTGATATGTATAATGTTTCAATCAAAATCTCAGAAACTACACCCAGCTTAGTTTTGAAGGAGTCAAACGGACAAAGTTTTATGCGTGAAAAATACTACATACAGCCTCTGTCCTCTGGACGGATAAGATGATGAATCTTCTGAGCAGAAAGGCAGAGAGGGCGTAGAGTGCTTCTGACACCAGGAGGGAGGAGAAAACGTTGGGTAGGGGAGGGGGGGTCGCAGGTAGATAAAGAGTGAGAATTTGCTCTGAATCTGACCAGTTCTGTTAATAACCAGCATCGCATCCAGATTTTGGGAGTCAAGGTGAAGAGCCACAGTGTCAAAGTAACGTTTGAGGGTGTTGACCGCTGCTACTTTTTACTGTTCCTGTCATGGACATCAGGGTGGTGTTGCTGTCCCTCCTTATGGCATCACTCAGCTGCTCCAGAGGAGCAGTTATCACAGGGGTGAGTCACAAATGTTGTCTCCTGATTCCTGCTTTTATTTAATCGATTCACAAAAAGTAGGATTAGACATTATTCAATTTTTTCTTTTGCAAAAGAAAATATGAAAGGTACTTCTGTTTACTAATTGTGACATTTTAGAATATATATATATATATATATATATATATATATATATATATATCTGTCT